>CM051371.1:20824668-20908249 GCA_028015245.1 Cardamine occulta | reverse complement strand
ATTTGGCCATTGCACAGCTGATATACCTAAAAGCAGTTTATAGACAACAAGATACAAAATAAGAAAATAAAGTGTTAAACTAACTAAAAGGAGTTGGATCTCTTACAACTACTTTGAGATGTTCGAATCTAGTACTACCCGGGCATTGTATAGGCTTTGTGAAGGAGTTTGAGTAATGAGGAAACTTCATCAAAAGGCTTAAGTCAGCTCTTTACCACTCTTTGATGATGTGATTAAACATACTGCAAGTGTAGAAGCAAGTTAAAGTAAGAAACAAGCATTATGGCTTATCACATGGATTACAGTAGTTCTTAGAATCTCATAGGAGTTCTAATATGAAGGTGACTATGGAGAGTTGTAACAAGAAGACACGTATGGGCTTAAAACAACACATGATGTGAAAATGAAAGAATCGATGATTTGCATTGACGTGGATTTAGCCATTTTGGCTGATATACCTAAAAAACAAGGATATAGACAACCCAAAATACAAATACAGTGAATAAAGTGTTGAATTGTAACCAAAGTCGGATCTCTTAAAACTGCTTTGAGATGTTCAAAGAGATCCGTACTGCAGAGCAAGTGTAAGGCTTTGAAGAGGTTTAGTGATGAAACTTCATCACAAGAGCTTAGATTAGGACTTTAAACACTCTTGATGATGTGAGTAAGCACATGTTACCAAGGTGTAGAAGCAAAGTAAAAATAAGAAACAAACATTATAAGCTTATCCGATAGTTCCTGTTAGTTCTTAAAATCTCCCTTAGGAGTTCCTAATGGTGAACATAGGAGAGTTTCGCAAGAAGACACATATGGGCGGCTTAAACAACACACCTATTGATGTGAATATGAAGAATTAATGGTTTCATTGACATAAATTTAGCCATTTTTAGCTGATATACCCCTAAAACAGATTTATGAACCTTCAAGATACAAATAAGAGAGAATAAAATTATTAAAACTAACTAAAGAGTTGGATCTCTTACAACTACTTTGAGATATTCAAGATCGATTACCTATGTGAAATGCATTGTAGGCTTTGAGAAGAGGGAGTTTGGATGATGAAACTTCATCAAGAACTGCGTTCACCAACACAGCACTCTTGATGATGTGATTGAAAGCATGCTACCAAAGTGTAGAAACTATGAAGTTAAATTAAGGAAACAAGCATTATAGCTTATCCACATAGTTCTGTTAGTTCTTAGAATCTCATAGGGTTCTAATGGTGAATATATGGAGAGTTGTATGAAGACACATAGACCAACAACACCTATTGATATGAAACTGAAGAATCAATGATTTGCATTGAAAAGTAGTTTAGCCATTTTTAGCTGATATACCTAAAACAGAATTATGAATTTCAAGGATATAAAATCACAGTGAATAGGTGTTGAATTGTAACTTAGTCGGATTTCTTACAACTGCTTTGAGATGTTCAAGATCTAGTACCTATGAGAGCATTGTGAACAGAGCTTTGAAGAGGGTTTAAGTGATGAAACACCATCAAAGGCTTAGATTCAGCCTTTTAGCACTCTTGATGATGTAGATTAAACAAGCTACCAAAGTGTAAAAAGCAAGTTAAAGAAGTAGAAACAAGCATTGCAAGCTTATCCCATAACTCTTAGTTCTTAGAATCTCATAGGGGTTTCTAATGGTAAATATGGAGAGTTCTAACAAGAAGACATATATGGAGGCAAACAACACCTATTGATGTGAAGCAAAAATCAATGGTTTCATTGACATAGAATTGTACATTTTTAAATTTGACTCCACCTAAAAAAGCGAGTTATAAGAACCTTCAAGATATACATCACAGTGCAGGCCGTGTTGAGCGGCAACCAAGGTACATCTCTTACAATTTGCTTTGAGATGTTCAAGATCACAGCCACACCAGACCCATTGTAACCTTTGAAAAGGGTTTAAGTGATAAAAACTTCATCAAAACTAGTTCAGCCTTTAGCACTCTTGATGATGTTATTAAGCATACTACCAAAGAATGTAGATACAGAGTTAAAGTAAAGACAAACAGTATAGATATCATACTTACTGTTAGTTCTTAAAATGTAAGAGTTTCTAATGGTGAATATGGAGAGTTGTAGCAATAAGACACATAGATGACAAACAACACCTATTGATGTAATTTGAAGAATCAATGGTTTTTCATTGACATGGCTTGGCCTTTTTAGGTGATATACCCTACATGAGTTATGAACCTTCAAGATACACATACAAATGAATAGAAGTGTTGAGCTATAACCAAAGGTAGGCTCTCTTCCAATTACTTTGAGATGTTCAAGATCACATACACAGAACCATTAATGAGCTTTGAAGAGGAGTTTGAGTGCTGAAACTTCGCCGAAGACTTAGATTCAGCCTTTTAGCACTCTTGATGATTGTGATTAAGCATGCTACCAAAGTGTAGAAACAAGTTAAGTAAAAAGAGACAAATAATATAGCTTATCCCGTAGTTCTGTTAGTTCTGAGAATCTAATAAGAGTTCCCAATGGTGAAAATGGAGAGTTGTAGCAAGAAAACACGTATGGGTGACCATGACACTGATGTGAATTTGAAGAATCAATGGTTTCATTGACATGGATATGGCCTTTTGGCTGATATACCTAAAAAGCGAATTATGAACCTTAAGATGCCCTCAAGTGGATAGAAGTGTTGAGATTAGCAATAAGAGGTGGGATCTCTACAGCGTGCTAATGAGATGTTCAAGATCGATACTGAGCCATTATGAAAGCTTTGAAGAGGGTTTTAGTGATGGGAAACTTCATCGAAAGCTTAGATTCAGCCTTTTAGCACTCTTGATGATGTGATTAAAAATGCTTTACAAAGTGTAGAAGCAAGTTAAAGTAATGAAAGCAAACGTTATAGCTTATCCCGTAGTGCATTGGTTCTTAGAATCTCATGAAGTTCTAATGGTGACATATGGGTGTTTAAGAAGACACATATGGGAAAGCAACAACACCTAATGATGTGAATATGGAAGAATCAATGGTTTTCATTTGACGTGGATTTGGCCTTTTAAGCTGTGTACTTAAAAACGGAGTTCTGAACCCTCAAGATACATCTAGAGTGAATAGGAGTGTCGAGGTATTAACCAATGAAGGTGGGATCTCTTCCAACATACTTTGAGATGTTCAAGATCCTATACTACAGAAACCATTATGGAAGCTTTGAAGAGGGTTTGAGTGTTAGAAAACCATCAAAAACTTAGATTCATTACCCTTTTACGCTCTTGATGAGCCTGTCATTAAGCATACTTACCAAAATGTAAAACAAGTTAAAGTAAAACAAGCATTAGCTTATCCCGTAGTTCTTTGGTTCCTAGAATCTATTAAGAGTTTCTAATGGTGAAAATGGAGAGTTGTAAGGAAAGACACATATGGAAGCTTACAACACCTATTGATGTGAAATAAAGAATCAATGGTTTTTAGTTGACGTGGATTTAGCCACTTTTTGTTGATATACCTAAAACAGAGTTATGAACCTTCAAGATACACATAATGAGTGAATATGTATTGTGAAGCTAAAGAGTCGGATCTCTTAACTGCTTTGAGATATTTAAGATCTAGTTCAGAACCATTGTTGAAGCTTTGAAGAGGTTTAGTGATTGAAAGTTTATCAAAGGCTTAGATTAGGCCTTTTAGCACTCTTGATGATGTGATTAAGCATGCTGCAAGGTGTAGAAGCAAGTTAAAGTAAGAACAAACATTATAACTTATCGATATTCCGTTAGTTCTTAGAATCTCATAAGAGTTTTAATGGTGAAAATGGAGAGTTGTAGCAAAGACACGTATGGAAGCTTACCCTTGCTTTTAATGATGTGAATTTGAAGAATCAATGGTTTAATTGACATGGATTTGGCCATTTTTGGCTGATATACCTAAAAAGAGAGTTATGAACCTTTGAATACGAATAAGAAAATAAAAGAGTGTTTTTGAACTAAGTAAGGAGTCGGATCTCTTGCGACGCTACTTTGAGATGTTCAAGATCTATCTACCTCCGAGACCTTGTAGGCTTTGAAGAGAGAGTTTGAGTCGGGAAACTTCATCAAAGCTTAGATTGACGTTTTTACTTACTCTTGATGATCTTGATTAAGCATGCTTTACCAAGTGTAGAAACAAGTTAAAGTAAATAAGTATTATAGCTTATCCCATGGATTCTATTAGTTCTTAGAATCTCATAGGAGTTTCTAATGGTGACTATAAAGTTGTAACAGAAGGGCATATGGAAGCTTAAGCAACTCTAATGATGTGAAAATGAAGAATCAATAGTTTGCATTGACGTGGATTTAGCCTTTTTGGCTGATATACCTAAAACAGAGTTATGAACATACAAAATACAAATCTGTGTGAATAGAAGTGTTTGAGCCCATTGTAAGTAAAGTCGGACTCTCTTACAACTGCTTTGAGATATTCAATCCTGTACACAGAGCTATTGTAGGCTTTGATAGGGATTGAGTGTTGAAGCTTCATCAAGGCTTAGATTCAAACTTTAAACACTCTTGATGATGTGATTAAGCATGCTACCAAAGTGTAGAAACAAGTTAAAAGTAAGAAACAAGCATTATAAACTTATCACGTAGTTACATTAGTTCTTAAAATCTCATAAGTGTTCTAATGGTGAATATGGAGAGTTGTGCGGCTAGTAATGACACATATGGACACCCTTATTTATACTATTGATGTGAATATGAAGAATCAATAGTTTCATTGACATGAATTTGGCCATTTTAGGTGATATACTTAAAAAAGAGTTATGAACCTTCAAGATACGCTAAGATGAAGTGTTAAACTAATAACCAAGGAGTCGGATCTCTTACAAACTACTTTGAGATGTTTGAATCCATTACAAAAAGCCATTGTAGCACTTTGAAGAGAACAGTGATGAAACTTCATCAAAAACTTAAATTCATTGCTTTTAGCACTCTTGATGATGTGATTAAGCATGCTACCAAAGTGTAGAAACAAGTTAAAATGAGAAACAAACAGTATATCTTATCCCGTAGTTCTATTAGTTCTTAGAATCTCGTAGGAGTACCTAATAGTAAATATGGAGTTTGTAGCAAGAAGACACATGGAGGCTTAACAACACCTATTGATATGAAACTGAAGAATCAATAGTTTCATTGACTCCGTGGATTTAGCCATTTTAGCTGATATACCTAAAAAGAGTTATGACACCTTAAAGATACACATCTGAGTGAATAGGGTGTTGGTTGTAACCAAAAGGTCGGATCTCTTCACTGCTTTGAGATGTTCAAGATCCACTACCCACAAGAACCATTATGAGCTTTGAGAGAGGGTTTGAGTGCTGAAACTTCATCAAAGGCTTAGATTCAGCCATTTAGCACTCTTGATGATGTGGTTAAACGTCTACCCAAAGTGTAAACACAAGTTAAAGTGAAACCAGCGTTATAAACCTCCCATAGTTCTGTTAGTTCTTAGAATCTCATAGGAGTTTCTAATGGTGAATATGGAAGTTCTAGAAGAAGGCATATATGGAGGCTTAATTAGCCCTATTGATGTGAAAATAAAGAATCAATGGTTTCATTGACGTGAATTTAGCCATTTGGTGATATGCCTAAGCAGAGTTATGGACCTTCAGGATACTTGTCACAGTGAATAGAAGTGTTGAACTGTAACCAAAGAGTCATCTCTTACAACTGCTTTGAGATGTTCAAGATCCTGCACACAGACCATTATGAGCTTCTGAAAAGGGTTTAAGTTTTTGATCAAACTTCATCAAAGGCTTCGTTCAACCTTTTAGCACGCTCGATGATGTTATTAAACGTCCTACCAAAGTGTAGAAGCAAGTTAAAGTAGAGACAAGCATTATAGCTTATCCCCATAACTTCTGTTAGTTCTTCACCTCTCATAAGAGTTTCTAATGGTGATTATGGAGAGTTGTATGAACAAACACATATGGAGCTTAAACAACACCTAATGATGTGAATTTGAAGAATCAATGGTTTCATTGACTATGGATTTGGCCTCTTTTTAGGTGATATACTTAAAAAGTAGAATTATGAACCTTCAAGATACATAAAAGTGAATAGAAATGTTGAACGCTAACCAAAGAGTCGGATCTCTTAGCAACCTTTGAGATGTTTTAAGATCAATTACAGAAACCGTTATAACTTTGAAGAGGTTTGAGTGATGAGACTTAATCAAAGGCTTAAGATTGACCACTTAGCACTCTTATTGATGTTGATTAAGCATGCTACCAAAATGTAGAAGCAAGTTAAAAGAAGAAACAAACATTATAACAACCCATAGTTCTATTGTTAGTTCTGAGAATCTAATAGAGTTCTAATGAAAATGGAGTTGTAGCCCGAAACACATATGGGCAACAAACACTCTTGATGTGAATTTAAAGAATCGATGGTTTCATTGACATGGATTTAGCCTATTTTAGGTGATATACCCTAAACAGATTTATAACCTTTAAGATACATTATCGAAGTGAATAGAAGTGTTGAACTGTAACCAAAAGTCGGATCTCACTTAACAGCCTGAGATATTCAAGATCAACTGTGAACCATTGTAGAGCTTTGAAGGGGTTTGAGTGATGAAACTTCATGAAAGGCCAGATTAAACCTTTAGCACTCTTGATGATGTGATTAAGCATGCTACCAAAGTGTAGAAACAAGTTAAAGTAAAAACAAGCATTATAGCTTATCATAGTTCTATTAGTTCTTAGAATCTCATAAGGAGTTTCTAATGGTGAATATGGAGAGTTGTAGCAAGAGGACACGTATGGAGGCCAAACAGCACCTATTGATGTCGAAATTGAAGAATCAATGGTTTCATTGACATGGATTTGGACTTTTTTGGCTGATATACCTAAAAAGCAGAGTTATGAACATTAAGATACATATCTGAGTGAATAGATGTGTTGAGCTGTAACCAATGGAGTCGGATCTCTTACAACATACTTGAGATGTTCAAGATCAATACACAGAGCCATTAGTAAGCTTTGAAGAGGTTTGAGTGATGAAACTTCATCAAGGCTTAGATTCTTTTAGCACTCTTGATGATATGATTAAGCATGCTACTAAAGTGTAGAAAGAAGTTAAAATAAGAAGCAAACATTAGCTTATCCAGTTACTGTTGGTTACGAGAATCTAATAAGAGTTTCTAATGGTGAAAATGGAGAGTTGTAACGAAAACTCATATGGGCGGCTTAAGCAACACTTATTGATGTGAATTTGAAGAATCAATGGTTTCATTGACATGGATTTGACCTTTTTTTAAAGCGATATGAACCTTGAGATACACATACAAGTGAATAGAAGTGTTGAACTGTAACCAAAGGTCGGATCTCTTACAGCCTTTGAGATGTTAAGATCCTGTCCTCAGAGCCATTGTAGGCTAAGAGGGTTTAAGTGATCTAACTTCATCGAAGCTTAGATTAAGCCTTTTAGCACTCTTGATGATGTGATTAAACATGCTACCAAAGTGTAGAAGCAAGTTAAAGTAAAAAGCAAACATTATAAGCATCCATAGCTCTGTTAGTTCTTAGAATCTCATAGGAGTTCCTAATGGTGAATATGGAGAGTTGTAGCAAGGAGGCACATATGGAGGCTTACAACACCTATTGATGTGAAAATGAAGAATCAATGGTTTCATTGACGTGGATTTGGGCATTTTGGCTGATATACCTAAAAGCAGAGTTATAGACCTTCAAGATACAAATCAGAGTGAATAGGGGTGTTGAATTGTAACCAAAGAGTCGGATCTCTTACAACTGCTTTGAGATGTTCAAGATCCAGTACAGAGCCATTGTAGGCTTAGAGAGGTTTAGTGATGAAACTTCATCAAGGCTTAGATTCGGACTTTTAACACTCTTGATGATGTGATTAAGCATGTTACCAAGGTGTAGAAGCAAGTAAAAATAAGAAACAAGCATTATAACTTATCAAATGGATTACATTAGTTCTTAAAATCTCATAGGAGTTCCTAATGGTGAAATATGGAAAGTTGTAGCAAGAAGACATATGGAGGCTTAAACACCTCTTGATATGAAACTAAAGAATCAATGGTTGCATTGACGTGGATTTAGCCATTTTTAGGTGATATACCTAAAAAGCGAGTTATAGAACCCAAGATCACAATCTGAGTGAATATAAGTGTTGAATTGTAACCAAAGAGTCGGATCTCTTGCAACTGCTTTGAGATGTTCAAGATCTAGTACAGAGAACCATTGTAGGCTTTGAAGAGGGTTTGAGTGATGAAACTTCATCAAAGCTTAGATTCAGCCTTTTAACTCTTTATGATGTGATTAAGCATGCTACCAAAGTGTAGAAGCAAGTTAAAGTAGAAACAAGCATTATAAGCTTATCCCATAGTTCTGTTAGTTCTTAGAATCATAGGAGTTCTAATGGTGAATATGGAGAGTTATAGAAGAAGACACATATGGAGGCTACTGCAACACTATTGATGTGAAAATGAAAAATCAATGGTTTCATTGACATGGATTTGGACTTTTTAGGTGATATACCTAAAAGCGAGTTATGAACCTTGAAGATGCACATACGAGTGAATAGAAGTGTTGAAGCGTAACCAAAGGAGTTGGATCTCTTACGTACTTTGGGATGTTCAAGATCAATACAAGAACTATTGTAAAGCTTTGAAGAGGGTTTGAGTGATGAAACTTCATCAAAAGCTTAGATTGAGCCTTTTAGCACTCTTGATGATGTCATTAAGCATGCTACCAAAGTGTAGAAGCAAGTTAAAGTAAAACAAACATTAAAACTTATCGCAAGTTCTATTAGTTTTGAGAATCTAATAAGAGTTTCTAATGGTGAAAATGGAGAGTTGTAGCAAGAAAACACATATGGGCAACCAACAGCACCTATTGAGTGTGAATTGAAGAATCAATGGTTTTCATTGACATGGATTTGGCCTTTTTAGGTGATATACCTAAAACAGAGTTATGAACCTTCAAGATACACATAGAAGTGAATAGAAGTGTTGAACTGTAACCAAGAGTCGGATCTCTTACAACAACTTTGAGATGTTCAAGATCACATACACAGAGCCATTGAGCTTTGAAGAGGTTTAAATGATGAAACTTCATCAAAAGCTTAGATTAGCCTTTTAACTCTTGATGATGTGATTAAGCATGCTACCAAAGTGTAGAAACAAGTTAAAGTAAGAAAGCAAACATTATAGCTTATCCTATAGCTCTTATTAGTTCTTAGAATCTCATAAAGGAGTTCTAATGGTGAATATGGAGAGTTATAGTAAGAAGACACGTATGGGCTTAAACAACACTTATTGATGTGAAAATGAAGAATCAATGGTTTCATTGACGTGGATTTGGCCATTTTAGGTGATATACCTAAAAAGCAGTAGTTATGAACATCAAGATACACATCAGTGAATAGAAGTGTTGAAGTGTAACCAAAGGAGTCGGATCTCTTCAGTATACTTTGAGATGTTCAAGATCAATAACAGAGCCATATGCTTTTGAAAGAGGTTTAAGTGATGAAACTTCGTCAAAGGCTTAGATTCACCTTTTAGCACTCTTGATGATGTGATTAAGCATGCTACCAAAGTGTAGAAGCAAGTTTAAATAGAGAAACAAGCATTATAAACTTATCCCATGGATTCCGTTAGTTCAGAATCTAATAAGAGTTTCTAATGGTGAAAATGGAGAGTTGTAGCAAGAAAACATATGGACGACCTAAACAACACTATTGATGTGAATTTGAAGAATCGATGGTTTTCATTGACATGGATTTGGCCTTTTTGGTGATATACCTAAAAGCGAGTTATGAACCTTAAGATACACATACAAGTGAATAGAAGTGTTGAACTGTAAAAAGAAGTCGGATCTCTTACAACAGCTTTGAGATGTTCAAGATCGTACCAGAGCCATTGTAGGCTTTGAAGAGGGTTTAAGTGATCGAACTTCATCAAAACTTAGATTACAGCCTTTTAGCCTCTTGATGATGTGATTAAGCATGCTACCAAAGTGTGAAGCAAGTTAAAGTGAAAGCAAGCATTATAAACATCCATGCATACTGTTAGTTCTTAGAATCTCATAGGAGTTCTTATGGTGAATATGGAG
Source organism: Cardamine occulta (assembly GCA_028015245.1). Classification (NCBI taxonomy): domain Eukaryota; kingdom Viridiplantae; phylum Streptophyta; class Magnoliopsida; order Brassicales; family Brassicaceae; genus Cardamine; species Cardamine occulta. Next base: position 20,898,166 of record CM051371.1, on the reverse strand, counting down.
AGTTGTAGTAGGAGACACATATGGAGCAAACAACACTTATTGATGTGAAAATGAAGAATCAATGGTTTCATTGACATGGATTTGGCCATTTTTAGGTGATATACCTAAAGCAGAGTGTAAACATCAAGATACACATCTGAGTGAATAGAAGTGTTAAATGTAACCAATGGGTCGGATCTCTTAAACATACTTTGAGATATTTAAGATCCGATCACAGAGCCATTGTAAGCTTTGAAGAGGGTTTAGTGATGAAACTTCATCAAAACTTAGATTCAGCCTTTTAGCACTCTTGATGATGTGATTAAGCATGCTACCAAAGTGTAGAAGCAAGTTAAAATAAAAACAAGCATTACTTATCCCATAGTTATATTAGTTCTGAGAATCTAATAAGAGTTTTCCTAATGGTGAAAATGGAGAGTTGTAGCAAGAAAACACATATGGACTGTCTAAAGCAACACCTATTGATGTGAAATTGAAGAATCAATGGTTTTCATTGACATGGATTTGGCCTTTTTAGGTGATATACCTAAAACAGAGTTATGAACCTTGAATACATCTGAGTGAATAGAAGTGTTGAACTGTAACCAAGAGTCGGATCTCTTACAACAACTTTGAGATGTTCAAGATCACATACCTGAGCCATTGTAAGCTTTGAAGAGGGTTTAAGTGATGAAACTTCATCAAAGGCTTAGATTCAGCCTTTTAGCTCTCGTGGCGATGTGATTAAGCATACTACCAAGTGTAGAAGCAAGTTAAAGTAAGAAACAAGCATTATAAGCTTATCCCATAGTTCTGTTAGTTCTTAGAATCTCATAGGAGTTCCTAATGGTGAATATGGAGAGTTGTAGCAAGAAAACACATATGGAGAAGCAACACCTAATGATGTGAAAATGAAGAATCAATGGTTGCATTGGCGTGGATTTGGCCATTTTGGCTGATATACCTAAAAGCAGAGTTATGAACCTTCAAGATACAAATCTGAGTGAATAGAGGTGTTGAATTGTAACCAAAGGAGTTGGATCTCTTACAATTGCTTTGAGATGTTCAAGATCTAGTACAGAGCCATTGTAGGCTTTGAAGAGGGTTTAGTGATGAAACTTCATCAAAGGCTAGATTCGGACTTTTAACACTCTTGATGATGTGATTAAGCGTATTACCAAGTGTAGAAGCAAGTTAAAATAAGAAAACATTATAGCTTATCCACATGGTTCATTAGTTCTTAATATCTCATAAGTAGTTCTAATGGTGAATATGAGAGGTTATGAAGACACATGGAGGCTTAACCGACACCTATTGATGTGAAATTAAAAGAATCAATGGTTTCATTGACTTGGATTTGGCCATTTTTAGGTGATATACCTAAAAGCAGAGTTATGAACCTTCAAGATGCTGTCTAAGTGAATATAGGTGTTGAATTGTAACCAAAAGTCGGATCTCTTCAACTGCTTTGAGATGTTTAAGATCTATACCTAGAGCCATTGTAGGTTTTGAAGAGGGTTTGAGAAAACTTCATCAAAGCTTAGATTCACTTTTTAGACTCTTTATGATGTGATTAAGCATGCTACAAAGTGTAGAAGCAAGTTAAAGTAAGAAACAAGCATTATAGCTTATCCCGTAGTTCTGTTAGTTCTTAGAATTCATAGGAGTTCCTAATGGTGAATATGGGAGTTATAGCAAGAAGACACATATGGAGCTTCAACACTATTGATGTGAAAATGAAGAATCAATGGTTTCATTGACGTGGATTTGGACTTTTTAGGCTGATATACCTAAAGCGAGTTATGAACCTTCAAGATACCATACAGTGAATAGAAGTGTTGAATTGTAACCAATGGGTCGGATCTCTTACAACATACTTTGAGATGTTCAAGATCAATACCCAGAGCCATTGTAAGCTTTGAAGAGGTTTGAGTGATGAAACTTCATCAAGGAAGCTTAGATTCAGCCTTTTAGCACTCTTGATGATGTCATTAAGCATGCTACCAAAGTGTAAAGCAAGTTAAAATAAGAAACAAACATTATAACTTATCCCATAGTTCTGTTAGTTACGAGGAATCTAATAAGAGTTTCTAATGGTGAAAATGGAGAGTTGTAGCAAGAAAACACATATGGAAGCAAACAACACCTATTGATGTGAATTTGAAGAATCAATGGTTTCATTGACATGGATTTGGCCTTTTTTAGCTGATATACCTAAAAAAGAGTTATGAACCTTCAAGATACACATACAAGTGAATAGAAGTGTTGAGCTGTAACCAAAAATTAGGATCTCTTACAACTTTGAGATGTTCAAGATCCTACTACAGAACCATTGTAGGCTTTGAAGAGGGTTTAAGTGATCTAACTTCATCAAAGCTTAGATTCAGCCTTTTAGCACTCTTGTGATGTGATTAAGCATGCTACCAAAGTGTAGAAGCAAGTTAAAGTAAAAACAAGCATTATAAGCTTATCCCATAGCTCTGTTAGTTCTTAGAATCTCATAGGAGTTCCTAATGGTGAATATAGAGTTGTAGTAAGAAGACACATATGGAGGCTTAAACAACACTTATTGATGTGAAAATGAAGAATCAATGGTTTTCATTTACATGGATTTGGCCATTTTTAGCTGATATACCTAAAAGCAGGTAGTGAAACATCAAGATACACATCTGGTGAATAGAAGTGTTGAACTGTAACCAATGGGTCGGATCTCTTACAACATACTTTGAGATGTTCAAGATCGATACGCAGAGCCATTGTAAGGTTTGAAGAGGGTTTAAGTGATGAAACTTCATCAAAGACTTAGATTCACCTTTTAGCACTCTTGATGATGTGATTAAGCATGCTACCAAAGTGTAGAAGCAAGTTTAAATAAGAAACAAGCATTATAGGTTATGCCATAGTTACATTAGTTCTGAGAATCTAATAAGAGTTCTAATGGTGAAAATGGAGAGTTGTAGCAAGAAAACACGTATGGACGGCAACAACACCTATTGATGTGAATTTGAAGAATCAATGGTTTCATTGACATGGATTTGGCGTTTTTAGGTGATATACCTAAAAGCAGAGTTATGAACCTTCAAGATACTACATAGTGAATAGAAGTGTTGAGCTGTAACAAAGGGAATCTCTTACAACAACTTTGAGATGTTCAAGATCCTGTACCTGAGAGCCATTGTGAAGCTTTGAAGAGGGTTTAAGTGATCAAACATCATCAAAGGCTTAGATTTAGCCTTTTAGCACTCTTGATGATGTGATTAAGCATGCTACCAAAGTGTAGAAGCAAGTTAAAGTAAGAAAGCAAGCATTATAAACATCCATAGCTTTGTTAGTTCTTAGAATCTAGGAAGGTTCCTAATGGTGAATATGGAGAGTTGTAGTAAGAAGACACATATGGAGGCTTAAACAACACTTATTGATGTGAAAATGAAGAATCAATGGTTTCATTGACATGGATTTGGCCATTTTAGCTGATATACCTAAAAGCGAGTAATGAAACATCCAAGATACACATACTGAGTGAATAGAAGTGTTTAGGCTGTAACAATGAAGTCGGATCTCTTCTGACGTACTTTGAGATGTTAAGATCCAATACACGAGCCATTATAGGTTTGAAGAGGGTTTAAGTGATGAAACTTCATAAAAGGCTTAGATTCACCTTTTAGCACTCTTGATGATGTGATTAAGCATGCTTTACCAAGTGTAGAAGCAAGTTTAAATAAAACAAGCATTATAATTATCATAGTTGCTGTTAGTTAGAGAATCTAATAAGAGTTTCTAATGGTGAAAATGGAGAGTTGTCAGAAAAACACATATGGGCAACCAACACCTATTGATGTGAATTTGAAGAATCAATGGTTTTCATTGACATGGATTTGGCCTTTTTAGTTGATATACCTAAAAGCAGAGTTATGAACCTTCAAGATACACATACAAGTGAATAGAAGTGTTGAAGCTGTAACCAAAGAGTCGGGATCTCTTACAACTGACTTTGAGATGTTCAAGATCCGTACCAGAGCCATTGTGGAGGCTTTGAAGAGGGTTTAAGTGATCAAACATCATCAAAGGCTTAGATTTGCCTTTTAGCACTCTTGATGATGTGATTAAGCATGCTACCAAAGTGTAGAAGCAAGTTAAAGTAAGAAACAAGCATTATAACATCCTAGCTCTGTTAGTTCTTAGAATCTCATAGGAGTTCCTAATGAGTGAATATGGAGAGTTGTAGTAAGAAGACACATATGGGCTTAAACAACACTTATTGATGTGAAATGAAGAATCAATGGTTTTCATTGACATGGATTTGGCCATTTTTTAGGTGATATACCTAAAAGCAGAGTAGTGAAACATCAAGATACACATACAGTGAATAGAAGTGTTTAACTATAACCAATGAGTCGGATCTCTTACAGCATACTGAGATGTTCAAGATCCATGTACAGAGCCATTGTAAGGTTTGAGAGGGTTTAAGTGATGAAACTTCATCAAAGGCTTAGATTGACCTTTTAGCACTCTTGATGATGTGATTAAGCATCTACCAAAGTGTAGAAGCAAGTTTAAATAAGAAACAAGCATTATAGCTTATCATCCCATAGTTCTGTTAGTTCCGAGAATCTAATAAGAGTTTCTAATGGTGAAAATGGAGAGTTGTAGCAAAACACATATGGACTTAACTACTATTGATGTGAATTTGAAGAATCAATGGTTTTCATTGACATGGATTTGGCCGTTTTTAGGTGATATACCTAAAACAGAGTTATGAACCTTCAAGATACACATTAAGTGAATAGAAGTCTTGAGCTGTAACCAAAGGTCGGATCTCTTACAACTTTGAGATGTTCAAGATCCTGTACGAGAGCCATTGTGAAGCTTTGAAGAGGTTTAAGTGATGAAACATCATCAAAAGGCTTAGATTCACCTTTTAGCACTCTTGTGATGTGATTAAGCATGCTACCAAAGTGTAGAAGCAAGTTAAAGTAAGAAACAAGCATTAAAGCTTATCCCGTAGCTCCGTTAGTTCTTAGAATCTCATAAGAGTTCCTAATGGTGAATATGGAGTTGTAGTAAGAAGACACATATGGAGGCTTAAACAACACTTATTGATGTGAAAATGAAGAATCAATGGTTTTCATTGACATGGATTTGGCCATTTTAGCTGATATACCAAAAAACAGAGTAATGAAACATCAAGATACATACGAGTGAATAGAAGTGTTGAGCTGTAACCAGTCGGATCTCTTACAACATCTCTGAGATATTCAAGATCAATACGGAAGCCATTTAAGCTTTGAAGAGGGTTTGAGTGATGAAACTTCATCAAAGGCTTAGATTCAGCTTTTAGCACTCTTGATGATATCATTAAGCATGCTACCAAAGTGTAAAGCAAGTTAAAATAAAGAAACAAACATTTAAGCTTATCCCATAGTTATTGGTTAAGAGAATCTAATAAGAGTTTCTAATGGTGAAAATGGAGAGTTTAGCAAGAAAACACATATGGAAGGCTAACACACTATTGATGTGAAATGAAGAATCAATGGTTGCATTGACATGGATTTGGCCATTTTGGCTGATATACCTAAAACAGAGTTATGAACCTTAAGATACAAATACAGTGAATAGAGGTGTTGAATTGTAACCAAAAGAGTTGGATCTCTTACAACTGCTTTGAGATGTTCAAGATCTAGTACACAGAGCCATTGTAGGCTTTGAAGAGGGTTTAGTGATGAAACTTCATCAAAGGCTTAGATTCAGACTTTAAGCACTCTTGATGATGTGATTAAGCATGTTACCAAAGTGTAAAGCAAGTTAAAATAAAAACAAACATTATACCTTATCCATAGTTCTATTAGTTCTTAAAATCTCATAGGAGTTCCTAATGGTGAATATGGAGTTGTAGCAGAAGACACATGGAAGCTTAACCAACTTTATTGATATGAAACTAAAGAATCAATGGTTTCATTGACTTGGATTTGGCCATTTTTAGGTGATATACCTAAAAGCGAGTTATGAACCTTCAAGATGCAATCTGAGTGAATATAGGTGTTGAATTGTAACCAAGAGTGGGATCTCTTACAATTTTGCTTTGAGATGTTCAAGATCTAGTACCACAGAGCCATTGTAGGCTTTGAAGAGGGTTTAGTGATGAAACTTCATCAAAAGCTTAGATTCAACCTTTTAACACTCTTTATGATGTGATTAAGCATGCTACCAAAGTGTAGAAGCAAGTTAAAGTAAGAAACAAGCATTATAAACTTATCCCATGGTTCTGTTAGTTCTTAGAATCTCATAGGAGTTCCTAATGGTGAATATGGAGTTATAGCAAGAAACATATGGAGCTTCACAACACTATTGATGTGAAAATGAAGAATCAATGGTTTTAATTGACGTGGATTTGGCCTTTTAGGTGATATACCTAAAAAGAGTTATAAACCTTCAAGATACACTGGAGTGAATAGAAGTGTTGAGCTGTAACCAATGGAGTCGGATATCTTACAACATACTTTGGATGTTCAAGATCCAATACAGAGCCATTGTAAGCTTTGAAGAGGGTTTGAGTGATGAAACTTCATCAAAGGCTTAGATTCAGACCTTTTAGCACTCTTGATGATGTCATTAAGCATGCTACCAAAGTGTAAAGCAAGTTAAAATAAGAAACAAACATTATAGCTTATCCATAGTTCTATTAGTTCGAGAATCTAAAGAGTTTCTAATGGTGAAAATGGAGAGTTGTAGTAAGAAAACACATATGGATGGCTAACAACACCTATTGATGTGAATTTGAAGAATCAATGGTTTCATTGACATGGATTTGGCCTTTTTTAGCTGATATACCTAAAAGCAGAGTTATGAACCTTAAAGATACACATACAAGTGAATAGAAGTCTTGAACTGTAACCAAAGGAGTCGGATCTCTTACAACAGCTTTGAGATGTTCAAGATCACATACCTAGAGCCATTGTAGGCTTTGAAGAGGTTTAAGTGATCTAACTTCATCAAAACTTAGATTCAGCCTTTTAGCACTCTTGATGATGTGATTAAGCATGCTACCAAAGTGTAGAAGCAAGTTAAAGTAAGAAACAAGCATTATAAACTTATCCCATAGCTCTATTAGTTCTTAGAATCTCATAGGAGTTCTAATGGTGAATATGGAGAGTTGTAGTAAGACATATGGAGGCTAAAACAACACTTATTGATGTGAAAATGAAGAATCAATGGTTTCATTTACATGGATTTGGCCATTTTTATGTGATATACCTAAAAGCAGAGTGATGAAACATCAAGATACACATCTGAGTGAATAGAAGTGTTAAAGTGTAACCAATGAGTCGGATCTCTTACAACATACTTTGAGATGTTCAAGATCCAATACTGAGCCATTGTAAGGTTTGAAGAGGGTTTAAGTGATGAAACTTCATCAAAGGCTTAGATTCAGCCTTTTAGCACTCTTGGTGATGTGATTAAGCATGCTACCAAAGTGTAGAAGCAAGTTTAAATAAGAAACAAGCATTATAAGCTTATCCATAGTCTATTAGTTCCGAGAATCTAATAAGAGTTTCTAAAGGTGAAAATGGAGAGTTGTAGCAAGAAAACACATATGGACAGCTTAAACAACACCTATTGATGTGAATTTGAAGAATCAATGGTTTCATTGACATGGATTTGGCCGTTTTTAGCTGATATACCTAAAGCAGAGTTATGAACCTTCAAGATACACATACAAGTGAATAGAAGTGTTGAACTGTAACCAAAGAGTCGGATCTCTTGCGGACTTTGAGATGTTCAAGATCCTGTACACAGAGCCATTGTAAGCTTTGAAGAGGGTTTAAGTGATGAAACATCATCAAAGGCTTAGATTCAGCCTTTTAGCACTCTTGATGATGTGATTAAGCATGTTACCAAAGTGTAGAAAGCAAGTTAAAGTAAGAAACAAGCATTATAAACATCCTATAGCTCTGTTAGTTCTTAGAATCTCATAGGAGTTCCTAATGGTGACTATGGAGAGTTGTAGTAAGAAGACACATATGGAGCTTAAACAACACTTATTGATGTGAAAATGAAGAATCAATGGTTTTCATTGACATGGATTTGGCCATTTTTAGGTGATATACCTAAAAAGGAGTAGTGAAACATCAAGATACCATAAAGTGAATAGAAGTGTTGAACTGTAACCAATAGAGTCGGATCTCTTACAACATACTTTGAGATGTTCAAGATCCGATACACAGAGCCATTATGAAGCTTTGAAGAGGGTTTGAGTGATGAAACTTCATCAAAGGCTTAGATTCAACCTTTAGCACTCTTGATGATGTGATTAAGCGTGCTACCATAGTGTAGAAACAAGTTAAAATAAGAAACAAGCATTATAAGCTTATCCATAGTTATGTTAGTTCTGAGAATCTAATAAGAGTTTCTAATGGTGAAAATGGAGAGTTGTAGCAAAAAACACATATGGGACCAAGCAACACCTATTGATGTGAATTTGAAGAATCAATGGTTTTCATTGACATGGATTTGGCCTTTTTTAGCTGATATACCTAAAAGCAGTTATGAACCTTCAAGATACACCTTGAAGTGAATAGAAGTCTTGAAGCTGTAACCAAAGTCGGATCTCTTACAACACTTTGAGATGTTCAAGATCACACCAGAAGCCATTGTATGATTTGAATAGGGTTTAAGTGGTGAAACTTCATCAAATGCTTAGATTGAGCCTTGTGTCACTCGTGACGATGTGATTAGGCATGCTGCCACAGTGTAGAAGCAAGTTAAAATAAGAAACAAGCATTATAAGCTTATCCGTAGCTCTGTTAGTTCTTAGAATCTCATAGGAGTTCTAATGGTGAATATGGAGAGTTGTAGAAGACACGTATGGAGGCTTAACACACTAATGATGTGAAAATGAAGAATCAATGGTTTGCATTAACGTGGATTTGGCCATTTTTGGTGATATACCTAAAAAGCGAGTTATGAACCTTCAAGATACAAATCTGAGTGAATAGAGTGTTGAATTGTAACCAAAGAGTTGGATCTCTTACAACTGCTTTGAGATGTTCAAGATCTAGTACACAGAGCCATTGTAGGCTTTGAAGAGGTTTAGTGATGAAACTTCATCAAAGGGCTTAGATTCGGACTTTTAACACTCTTGATGATGTGATTAAGCATGTTACCAAGGTGTAGAAGCAAGTAAAAATAAGAAACAAAGCATTATAAACTTATCAGATGGTTCTGTTACTTAAAATCTCATAGGAGTTCCTAATGGTGAATATGGAGAGTTGTAGCAAGAAGACACATGGAGGCTTAACCAACACTTTTATTGATATGAAACTAAAAGAATCAATGGTTGCATTGACTTGGATTTGGCCTTTTTGGCTGATACACCTAAAAGCAGAGTTATGAACCTTAAGATACAATCTGAGTGAATATAGGTGTTGAATTATAACCAAAGAGTCGGATCTCTTACAACTGCTTTGAGATATTCAAGATCTAGTACACAGAGCCATTGTAGGCTTTGAAGAGGTTTGAGAGATGAAACTTCATCAAAAGCTTAGATTCAGCCTTTTAGAGTCTTTATGATGTGATTAAGCATGCTACCAAAGTGTAGAAGCAAGTTAAAGGGAAGAAACAAGCATTATAAGCTTATCCATAGTTCTGTTGGTTCTTAGAATCTCATAGGAGTTCCTAATGGTGAATATGGAGAGTTATAGTAAGAAGACACATATGGAGCTTCACACACTATTGATGTGAAATGAAGAATCAATGGTTTTCATTGAGCGTGGATTTGGACTTTTTTAGTGATATACCTAAAAGCAGTTATGAACCTTCAAGATACATCTGAGTGAATAGAAGTGTTGAACTGTAACCAATGGAGTCGGATCTCTTACAACATACTCTGAGATGTTCGAGATCCAATACACAGAACCATTTGTAAGCTTTGAAGAGGGTTTGAGTGATGAAACTTCATCAAAGGCTTAGATTCAGCCTTTTAGCCCTCTTGATGATGTCATTAAGCATGCTACCAAAGTGTATAAGCAAGTTAAAATAAGAAACAAACATTATAAGCTTATCCCATAGTTCTGTTAGTTAGAGAATCTAATAAGAGTTTCTAATGGTGAAAATGGAGAGTTGTAGCAAGAAAACACATATGGATTGACTAAACAACACCTATTGATGTGAATTTGAAGAATCAATGGTTTCATTGACATGGATTTGGCCTTTTTAGCTGATATACCTAAAAACAGAGTTATGAACCTTCAAGATACACATACAAGTGAATAGAAGTCTTGAGCTGTAACCAAAGAGTCGGATCTCTTACAACAGCTTTGAGATGTTCAAGATCCATACCTGGAAACCATTGTAAGATTTGAAGAGGGTTTAAGTGATGAAACTTCATCAAGGCTTAGATTCAGCCTTTTGGCACTCATGACGATGTGATTAAGCATCTACCAAAGTGTAGAAACAAGTTAAAATAAGGAACAAGCATTATAACTTATCCCATAGCTCTGTTAGTTCTTAGAATCTCATAGGAGTTCCTAATGGTGAATATGGAGAGTTGTAGCAAGAAGACGCATATGGAAGCAACAACACCTAATGATGTGAAAATGAAGAATCAATGGTTTGCATTGACGTGGATTTGGCCATTTTTGGCTGATATACCTAAAAGCGAGTTATGAACCTTCAAGATACAAATCTGAGTGAATAGAGGTGTTGAATTGTAACCAAAGGGTTGGATCTCTTACAATTGCTTTGAGATGTTCAAGATCTAGTACAGAGCCATTGTAGGCTTTGAAGGGGGTTTGAGTGATGAAACTTCATCAAAGGCTTAGATTCAGACTTTTAACACTCTTGATGATGTGATTAAGCATGTTACCAAGGTGTAGAAGCAAGTAAAAAATAAGAAACAAGCATTATAACTTATCCGATAGTTATATTAGTTCTTAAAATCTCATAGGAGTTCCTAATGGTGAATATGGAGAGTTGTAGCAAGAAGACACATGGAGGCAACCAACACTATTGATATGAAACTAAAGAATCAATGGTTTCATTGACTTGGATTTGGCCTTTTTTAGCTGATATACCTAAAAGCGAGTTATGAACCTTCAAGATCCAAATCTGAGTGAATATAGGTGTTGAATTGTAACCAAGGAGTCGGATCTCTTACAACTGCTTTGAGATATTCAAGATCTAGTACTGGAGCCATTGTAGGCTTTGAAGAGGGTTTGAGAGATGAAACTTCATCAAAAGCTTAGATTCACCTTTTAGAGTCTTTATGATGTGATTAAGCATGCTCCAAAGTGTAGAAGCAAGTTAAAAGAAGAAACAAGCATTATAAACTTATCCATAGATTCTATTAGTTCTTAGAATCTCATAGGAGTTCCTAATGGTGAATATGGAGAGTTATAGTAAGAAGACACATATGGAAGCTCTACTACACTATTGATGTGAAAATGAAGAATCAATGGTTTCATTGGCGTGGATTTGGCCTTTTTTAGTTGATATACCTAAAAGCGAGTTATGAACCTTCAAGATCACATCACGAGTGAATAGAAGTGTTGAGCTGTAACCAATGGAGTCGGATCTCTTACAACTACTACGAGATGTTCAAGATCCGATACCAGAGCCATTGTAAGCTTTGAAGAGGGTTTGAGTGATGAAACTTCATCAAAGGCTTAGATTCAACTTTTAGCCCCTCTTGATGATGTCATTAAGCATGCTTTACCAAAGTGTAGAAGCAAGTTAAAATAAAACAAACATTATAAGCTTATCCATAGTTCATTAGTTCGAGAATCTAATAAGAGTTTCTAATGGTGAAAATGGAGAGTTGTGCAAGAAAACACATATGGACGAAACAACACCTATTGATGTGAATTTGAAGAATCAATGGTTTCATTGACATGGATTTGGCCTTTTTTAGCGGATATACCTAAAACGAGAGTTATGAACCTTGAAGATACATACAAGTGAATAGAAGTCTTGAGCTGTAACCAAAGAGTCGGATCTCTTACAACAGCTTTGAGATGTTCAAGATCCACATACAGAGCCATTGTAAGATTTGAAGAGGGTTTAAGTGATGAAACTTCATCAAAGGCTTAGATTCAGCCTTTTACTCGTGTGATGTGATTAAGCATCTTTACCAAAGTGTAGAAGCAAGTTAAAATAAAGAACAAGCATTATAAGCTTATCCCATAGCTCTGTTAGTTCTTAGAATCTCATAGGAGTTCCTAATAGGTGAATATGGAGAGTTGTAGTGAAGACACATATGGAGGCTAAACAACACCTAATGATGTGAAAATGAAGAATCAATGGTTGCATTGGCGTGGATTTGGCCATTTTGGCTGATATACCTAAAACAGAGTTATGAACCTTCAAGATACAATCTGAGTGAATAGAGGTGTTGAATTGTAACCAAAGGAGTTGGATCTCTTACGACTGCTTTGAGATGTTCAAGATCTAGTACAGAGCCATTGTAGGCTTTGAAGAGGTTTGAGTGATGAAACTTCATCAAAGGCTTAGGTTCGGACTTTTAACACTCTTGATGATGTGATTAAGCATGTTACCAAGGTTGTAGAAGCAAGTAAAATAAGAAACAAGCATTATAAGCTTATCCATAGATTACATTAGTTCTTAAAATCTCATAGGAGTTCCTAATGGTGAATATGGAGAGTTGTAGCAAGAACACATGGAAGCAACCAACACTATTGATATGAAACTAAAGAATCAATGGTTTGCATTGACTTGGATTTGGCCTTTTTTGTGGTGATATACCTAAAACAGAGTTATGAACCTTCAAGATGCAAATCTGAGTGAATATAGGTGTTGAATTGTAACCAAAGCGGTCGGATCTCTTACAACTGCTTTGAGATATTCAAGATCTAGTACACAGAGCCATTGTGAGGCTTTGAAGAGGGTTTGAGAGATGAAACTTCATCAAAGCTTAGATTCAGCCTTTTAGAGTCTTTATGATGTGATTAAGCATGCTACCAAAGTGTAGAAGCAAGTTAAAAGGAAGAAACAAGCATTATAAGCTTATCCCATGGTTCTGTTAGTTCTTAGAATCTCATAGGAGTTCCTAATGGTGAATATGGAGAGTTATAGTAAGAAGACACATATGGGCTTCACTACCTATTGATGTGAAAATGAAGAATCAATGGTTTTCATTGGCGTGGATTTGGACTTTTTTAGGTGATATACCTAAAACAGAGTTATGAACCTTCAAGATACACATCTGAGTGAATAGAAGTGTTGACTGTAACCAATGGAGTCGGATCTCTTACAGCATACTCTGAGATGTTCAAGATCCGATACAGAGCCATTGTAAGCTTTGAAGAGGGTTTGAGTGATGAAACTTCATCAAAGGCTTAGATTCAGCCTTTTAGCCCTCTTGATGATGTCATTAAGCATGCTTACCAAAGTGTAGAAGCAAGTTAAAATAAGAAACAAACATTATAAGCTTATCCCCATAGTTCTGTAGTTCGAGAATCTAATAAGAGTTTCTAATGGTGAAAATGGAGAGTTGTAGCAAGAAAACACGTATGGACGTAACAACACCTATTGATGTGAATTTGAAGAATCAATGGTTTCATTGACATGGATTTGGCCTTTTTGGCTGATATACCTAAAACAGAGTTATGAACCTTGAAGATACACATCTGAGTGAATAGAAGTCTTGAACTGTAACCAAAGAGTCGGATCTCTTCAACGGCTTTGGGATGTTCAAGATCCTGTACCTGAGCCATTGTAAGATTTGAAGAGGGTTTAAGTGATGAAACTTCATCAAAGGCTTAGATTCAGCCTTTCACTCTTGTGATGTGATTAAGCATGCTACCAAAGTGTAGAAGCAAGTTAAAATAAGGAACAAGCATTATAAGCTTATCCCATAGCTCTGTTAGTTCTTAGAATCTCATAGGAGTTCCTAATGGTGAATATGGGAGTTGTAGCAAGAAGACACATATGGAGGCAAACGACACCTAATGATGTGAAAATGAAGAATCAATGGTTTCATTGGCGTGGATTTGGCCATTTTTGGCTGATATACCTAAAAGCGAGTTATGAACCTTCAAGATACAAATCTGAGTGAATAGAGGTGTTGAATTGTAACCAAAAGAGGTTGGATCTCTTACAACTGCTTTGAGATGTTCAAGATCTAGTACCTGAGCCATTGTAGGCTTTGAAGAGGTTTGAGTGATGAAACTTCATCAAAGGCTTAGATTCGGACTTTTACACTCTTGATGATGTGATTAAGCATGTTACCAAGGTGTAGAAGCAAGTAAAATAAGAAACAAGCATTATAAGCTTATCCGATGGTTCTGTTAGTTCTTAAAATCTCATAGGAGTTCCTAATGGTGAATATGGAGAGTTATAGCAAGAAGACACATGGAGGCTAACCCACCTATTGATATGAAACTAAAGAATCAATGGTTGCATTGACTTGGATTTGGCCATTTTTGGTGATATACCTAAAAACAGAGTTATGAACCTTGAAGATCCCAAATCTGAGTGAATATAGGTGTTGAATTGTAACCAAGCGGTCGGATCTCTTACAAGCTGCTTTGAGATGTTCAAGATCTAGTACACAGAGCCATTGTAAGCTTTGAAGAGGGTTTGAGAGATGAAACTTCATCAAAAGCTTAGATTCAGCCTTTTAGAGTCTTTATGATGTGATTAAGCATGCTACCAAAGTGTAGAAGCAAGTTAAAGGAAGAAACAAGCATTATAAACATCCTAGTTCTGTTAGTTCTTAGAATCTCATAGGAGTTCCTAATGGTGAATATGGAGAGTTATAGTAAGAAGACACATATGGAGGCTTCAACACCTATTGATGTGAAAATGAAGAATCAATGGTTTTCATTGACGTGGATTTGGCCTTTTTTGGCTGATATACCTAAAACAGAGTTATGAACCTTCAAGATACATACTGAGTGAATAGAAGTGTTGAGCTGTAACCAATGGAGTCGGATCTCTTACAACATACTGAGATGTTCAAGATCCGATACGCAGAGCCATTGTAGCTTTGAAGAGGGTTTGAGTGATGAAACTTCATCAAAGGCTTAGATTCAGCCTTTTAGCACTCTTGATGATGTCATTAAGCATGCTACCAAAGTGTAGAAGCAAGTTAAAATAAAAAGCAAACATTATAAGCTTATCCATGGTTCTGTTAGTTATGAGAATCTAATAAGAGTTTCTAATGGTGAAAATGGAGAGTTGTAGCAAGAAAACACATATGGAGGCAAGCAACACCTATTGATGTGAATTTGAAGAATCAATGGTTTTCATTGACATGGATTTGGCCTTTTTTAGCTGATATATCTAAAAGCAGAGTTATGAACCTTCAAGATACATCTAGTGAATAGAAGTGTTGAGCTGTAACCAAAGGGTCGGATCTCTTACAACAGCTTTGAGATGTTCAAGATCCTATACCAGAGCCATTGTAGGCTTTGAAGAGGGTTTAAGTGATCAAACATCATCAAAGGCTTAGATTTAGCCTTTTAGCACTCTTGTGATGTGATTAAGCATGCTACCAAAGTGTAGAAGCAAGTTAAAGTAAGAAACAAGCATTATAAGCTTATCCCATAGCTTCTGTTAGTTCTTAGAATCTCATAGGAGTTCCTAATGGTGAATATGGAGAGTTGTAGTAAGAAGACACATATGGAGCTTAAACAACACTTATTGATGTGAAAATGAAGAATCAATGGTTTCATTGACATAGATTTGGCCATTTTTAGGTGATATACCTAAAAGCAGAGTAATGAAACATCAAGATACACATTAGTGAATAGAAGTGTTTAACTGTAACCAAAGGGTCGGATCTCTTAGCAACTACTTTGAGATGTTCAAGATCCATACGCAGAGCCATTGTAGGTTTGAAGAGGGTTTAAGTGATGAAACTTCATCAAAGCTTAGATTCAGCCTTTTAGCACTCTTGACGATGTGATTAAGCATGCTACCAAAGTGTAGAAGCAAGTTTAAATAAGAAACAAGCATTATAGCTTATCCCATGGTTCTGTTAGTTAAAGAATCTAATAAGAGTTTCTAATGGTGAAAATGGAGAGTTGTAGCAAGAAAACACATATGGAGGCTTAAACAACACTATTGATGTGAATTTGAAGAATCAATGGTTTTCATTGACATGGATTTGGCCTTTTTAGCTGATATACCTAAAAACAGAGTTATGAACCTTCAAGATACATCTGAGTGAATAGAAGTCTTGAACTGTAACCAAGGAGTCGGATCTCTTACAACTGCTTTGAGATGTTCAAGATCCTGTTACAGAGCCATTGTAGGCTTTGAAGAGGTTTAAGTGATGAAACATCATCAAAGGCTTAGATTCAGCCCTTTTAGCACTCTTGATGATGTGATTAAGCATGCTACCAAAGTGTAGAAGCAAGTTAAAGTAAGAAACAAGCATTAAAGCTTATCCCATAGCTTCTGTTAGTTCTTAGAATCTCATAGGAGTTCCTAATGGTGAATATGGAGAGTTGTAGTAAGAAGACACATATGGAGGCTTAAACAACACTTATTGATGTGAAAATGAAGAATCAATGGTTTTCATTGACATGGATTTGGCCATTTTAGGTGATATACCTAAAAGCAAGTAAGTGAAACATCAAGATACCACATCAGTGAATAGAAGTGTTTAGCTGTAACCAATGAGTCGGATCTCTTACAACGTACTTTGAGATGTTCAAAATCCAATACGCAGAGCCATTGTAAGCTTTGAAGAGGGTTTGAGTGATGAAACTTCATCAAAAGCTTAGATTCAGCCTTTTAGCACTCTTGATGATGTGATTAAGCATCTACCAAAGTGTAGAAGCAAGTTAAAATAAGAAACAAGCATTATAGCTTATGCCGTAGTTATGTTAGTTCAGAGAATCTAATAAGAGTTTCTAATGGTGAAAATGGAGAGTTGTAGCAAGAAAACACATATGGACAGCTAAACAACACCTATTGATGTGAATTTGAAGAATCAATGGTTTTCATTGACATGGATTTGGCCTTTTTAGGTGATATACCTAAAACAGAGTTATGAACCTTCAAGATACACATACAAGTGAATAGAAGTCTTGAACTGTGACCAAAAGAGTCGATACTCTTACAACGGCTTTGAGATGTTCAGATCCTATACACAGAGCCATTGTAAGCTTTGAAGAGGGTTTAAGTGATGAAACTTCATCAAAGGCTTAGGTTCAACCTTTGGCCTCTTGGTGATGTGATTAAGCATGCTACCAAAGTGTAGAAGCAAGTTAAAGTAAGAAAGCAAACATTATAAGCTTATCCCATAGCTCTATTAGTTCTTAGAATCTCATAGGAGTTCCTAATGGTGAATATGGAGAGTTGTAGCAAAGACACATATGGAGGCTTAAACAACACCTAATGATGTGAAAATGAAGAATCAATGGTTTCATTGACGTGGATTTGGCCATTTTTGGCTGATATACCTAAAAACAGAGTTATGAACCTTCAAGATACAAATCTGAGTGAATAGAGGTGGTTAATTGTAACCAAAGGTCGGATCTCTTACAACGGCTTTGGGATGTTCAAGATCTAGTACCTGAGCCATTGTAGGCTTTGAAGAGGGTTTGAGTGATGAAACTTCATCAAAGGCTTAGATTCACCTTTTAACACTCTTGATGATGTGATTAAGCATGTTACCAAGGTGTAGAAGCAAGTAAAAATAAGAAACAAGCATTATAAGCTTATCCGATAGTTCTATTGGTTCTTAAAATCTCATAGGAGTTCCTAATGGTGAATATGGAGAGTTGTAGCAAGAAGACACATGGAAAACCAACACCTATTGATATGAAACTGAAGAATCAATGGTTTGCATTGACTTGGATTTGGCCATTTTAGGTGATATACCTAAAAGCAGAGTTATGAACCTTCAAGATGCAAATCTGAGTGAATATAGGTGTTGAATTGTAACCAAAGGAGTCGGATCTCTTACAACTGCTTTGAGATGTTCAAGATCTAGTACACAGAGCCATTGTAGGCTTTGAAGAGGTTTGGTGATGAAACTTCATCAAAAGCTTAGATTCGCCCTTTTAACACTCTTTATGATGTGATTAAGCATGCTACCAAAGTGTAGAAGCAAGTTAAAAGTAAGAAACAAGCATTATAGCTTATCCCATGGTTCTGTTAGTTCTTAGAATCTATAGGGTTCCTAATGGTGAATATGGAGAGTTATAGCAAGAAGACATATGGAGGCTTAACCAACACTATTGATGTGAAAATGAAGAATCAATGGTTTCATTGGCATGGATTTGGACTTTTTAGGTGATATACCTAAAACAGAGTTATGAACCTTCAAGATACCATCTGAGTGAATAGAAGTGTTGAACTGTAACCAATAGAGTCGGATCTCTTACAACATACTTTGAGATGTTCAAGATCCAATACACAGAGCCATTGTAAAGCTTTGAAGAGGGTTTGAGTGATGAAACTTCATCAAAGTCTTAGATTCAACCTTTTAGCACTCTTGATGATGTCATTAAGCATGCTACCAAAGTGTAGAAGCAAGTTAAAATAAGAAACAAACATTATAGCTTATCCCATGGTTCTATTAGTTCTGAGAATCTAATAAGAGTTTCTAATGGTGAAAATGGAGAGTTGTAGCAAGAAAACACATATGGAGGCTTAACAACACCTATTGATGTGAATTTGAAGAATCATTGGTTTTATTGACATGGATTTGGCCTTTTTTAGCTGATATACCTAAAAACAGAGTTATGAACCTTCAAGATACACATACTAGTGAATAGAAGTCTTAAACTGTAACCAAAGAGTCGGATCTCTTACAACAGCTTTGAGATGTTCAAGATCCCTGTACCAGAAACCATTGTAAGCTTTGAAGAGGGTTTAAGTGATGAAACTTCATCAAAGGCTTAGATTCAGCCTTTTAGGAGTCTTGATGATGTGATTAAGCATGCTACCAAAGTGTAGAAGCAAGTTAAAGTAAGAAACAAGCATTATAGCTTATCCCGTGGTTCCGTTAGTTCTTAGAATCTCATAGGAGTTCCTAATGGTGAATATGGAGAGTTATAGCAAGAAGACACATATGGAGGCTTACGACACCTATTGATGTGAAAATGAAGAATCGATGGTTTTCGTTGACGTGGATTTGGCCTTTTTTAGGTGATATACCTAAAAGCGAGTTATGAACCTTCAAGATACGCATCCGAGTGAATAGAAGTGTTGAACTGTAACCAATGAGTCGGATCTCTTACAACATACTTTGAGATGTTCAAGATCCAATACGCAGAGCCATTGTAAGCTTTGAAGAGGGTTTGAGTGATGAAACTTCATCAAAGGCTTAGATTCACCTTTTAGCACTCTTGATGATGTGATTAAGCATGCTACCAAAGTGTAGAAGCAAGTTAAAATAAGAAACAAACATTATAACTTATCCCGTGGTTCTGTTAGTTCTTAGAATCTAATAAGAGTTTCTAATGGTGAAAATGGAGAGTTGTAGCAAGAAGACACGTATGGGCTTAAAGCAACACCTATTGATGTGAATTTGAAGAATCAATGGTTTTCCTTGACATGGATTTGGCCTTTTTAGCTGATATACCTAAAAGCAGAGTTATGAACCTTCAAGATACACACAGAGTGGATAGAGGTGTTGGACTGTAACCAATAGAGTGGGATCTCTTACAATGGCTTTGAGATGTTCAAGATCTCTACACAGAGCCATTGTAGGCTTTGAAGAGGTTTAAGTGATCTAACTTCGTCAAAGGCTTAGATTCAGCCTTTTAGCACTCTTGATGATGTGATTAAGCATGCTACCAAAGTGTAGAAGCAAGTTAAAATAAGAAACAAGCATTATTGCTTATCCCATAGCTCTGTTAGTTCTTAGAATCTCATAGGAGTTCCTAATGGTGAATATGGAGAGTTGTAAGAAGACACATATGGAGGCTTAACAACACTTATTGATGTGAAAATGAAGAATCAATGGTTTCATTTACATGGATTTGGCCATTTTTAGGTGATATACCTAAAAAAGAGTAATGAAACTTCAAGATACACATCTGAGTGAATAGAAGTAATGAACTGTAACCAAAGGAGTCGGATCTCTTCCAACTGCTTTGAGATGTTCAAGATCCAGTACACAGAACCATTGTAAGCTTTGAAGAGGGTTTGAGTGATGAAACTTCATAAAAAGGCTTAGATTCAGCCTTTTAGCACTCTTGATGATGTGATTAAGCATGCTACCAAAGTGTAGAAGCAAGTTAAAGTAAGAAACAAGCATTATAGCTTATCCCATAGCTCTGTTAGTTCTTAGAATCTCATAGGAGTTTCTAATGGTGAATATGGAGAGTTGTAGCAAGAAGACACATATGGACGGTTTAACACACCTATTGATGTGAATTTGAAGAATCAATGGTTTCATTGACATGGATTTGGCCTTTTTAGCTGATATACCTAAAAGCAGAGTTATGAACCTTCAAGATACACATACAAGTGAATAGAAGTGTTGACTGTAACCAAAGGAGTCGGATCTCTTACAACGGCTTTGAGATGTTCAAGATCCGTACACGAGCCATTGTAGGCTTTGAAGAGGGTTTTAAGTGATCGAAACATCATCAAAGGCTTAGATTTAGCCTTTTAGCACTCTTGATGATGTGATTAAGCATGCTACCAAAGTCTAGAAGCAAGTTAAAGTAAGAAAAAAGCATTATAGCTTATCCTAGCTCTGTTAGTTCTTAGAATCTCATAGGAGTTCCTAATGGTGAATATGGAGAGTTGTAGTAAGAAGACACATATGGAGCTTAAACAACACTTATTGATGTGAAAATGAAGAATCAATGGTTTCATTGACATGGATTTGGCCATTTTAGGTGATATACCTAAAAGCGAGTAATGAAACATCAAGATACACATCAAGTGAATAGAAGTGTTTAGCTGTAACCAATGGAGTCGGATCTCTTACAACATACTTTGAGATGTTCAAGATCCATATACAGAGCCATTGTAAGGTTTGAAGAGGGTTTAAGTGATGAAACTTCATCAAAGGCTTAGATTCAGCTTTTTAGCACTCGGTGATGTGATTAAGCATGTTACCAAAGTGTAGAAACAAGTTTAAATAAGAAACAAGCATTATAACTTATCCCGTGGTTCCATTAGTTCTTAGAATCTAATAAGAGTTTCTAAAGGTGAAAATGGAGTAGTAGCAAGAAAACACATATGGGCAACAACACCTATTGATGTGAATTTGAAGAATCAATGGTTTCATTGACATGGATTTGGCCATTTTAGGTGATATACCTAAAAACGAGTTATGAACCTTCAAGATACACATACGAGTGAATAGAAGTGTTGACTGTAACCAAAGGTCGGATCTCTTACACTGCTTTGAGATGTTCAAGATCTAGTACACAGAGCCATTGTAGGCTTTGAAGAGGGTTAAAGTGATGAAACATCATCAAAGGCTTAGATTAGCCTTTTAGCACTCTTGGTGATGTGATTAAGCATGTTACCAAAGTGTAGAAGCAAGTTAAAGTAAGAAAAAAGCATTATAAGCTTATCCCATAGCTCTGTTAGTTCTCAGAATCTCATAGGGGTTCCTAATGGTGAATATGGAGAGTTGTAGTAAGAAGACACATATGGAGCTTAAACAACACTTATTGATGTGAAAATGAAGAATCAATGGTTTTCATTGACATGGATTTGGCCATTTTTAGCTGATATACCTAAAAACAGAGTTGTGAAACATCCAAGATACACATACGAGTGAATAGAAGTGTTGAATGTAACCAATAAGTCGGATCTCTTACAACATACTTTGAGATGTTCAAGATCCAATACACAGAGCCATTGTAAGGTTTGAAGAGGGTTTAAGTGATGAAACTTCATCAAAAGCTTAGATTCAGCCTTTTAGCACTCTTGACGATGTGATTAAGCATGCTACCAAAGTGTAGAAGCAAGTTTAAATAAGAAACAAGCATTATAAGCTTATCCCATAGTTCTATTAGTTCCAAGAATCTAATAAGAGTTTCTAAAGGTGAAAATGGAGAGTTGTAGCAAGAAAACACATATGGACGGCTTAACAACACTATTGATGTGAATTTGAAGAATCAATGGTTTTCATTGACATGGATTTGGCCTTTTTAGCTGATATACCTAAAAGCAGAGTTATGAACCTTCAAGATACACATACAAGTGAATAGAAGTGTTGAACTGTAACCAAAGAGTCGGATCTCTTACAACGACTTTGAGATGTTCAAGATCCATGCGCAGAGCCATTGTAGGCTTTGAAGAGGGTTTAAGTGATCGAAACATCATCAAAGGCTTAGATTTACCTTTTAGCACTCTTGACGATGTGATTAAGCATGCTACCAAAGTGTAGAAGCAAGTTAAAGTAAGAAACAAGCATTATAGCTTATCCCATAGTTCTGTTAGTTCTTAGAATCTCATAGGAGTTCCTAATGGTGAATATGGAGAGTTGTAGTAAGAAGACACATATGGAGGCTTAAACAACACTTATTGATGTGAAAATGAAGAATCAATGGTTTTCATTGACATGGATTTAGCCATTTTTAGCTGATATACCTAAAAACAGAGTAATGAAACATCAAGATACACATAGTGAATAGAAGTGTTTAATTGTAACCAATGAGTCGGATCTCTTACAAGCTTTGAGATGTTCAAGATCCATACGCAGAGCCATTATAGGGTTTGAAGAGGGTTTAAGTGATGAAACTTCATCAAAGGCTTAGATTCAGCCTTTTAGCACTCTTGTGATGTGATTAAGCATGCTACCAAAGTGTAGAAGCAAGTTTAAAGTAAGAAACAAGCATTATAGCTTATCCCGTAGTTCTATTAGTTCTGAGAATCTCATAAGAGTTTCTAAAGGTGAAAATGGAGAGTTGTAGCAAGAAACACATATGGACTAAACAACACTATTGATGTGAATTTGAAGAATCAATGGTTTCATTGACATGGATTTGGCCGTTTTTAGGTGATATACCTAAAAGCAGAGTTATGAACCTTCAAGATACATACAAGTGAATAGAAGTGTTGAACTGTAACCAAAGGTCGGATCTCTTACAACGGCTTTGAGATATTCAAGATCCATACACAGAGCCATTGTAGGCTTTGAAGAGGTTTAAGTGATGAAACATCATCAAAGGCTTAGATTTAGCCTTTTAGCACTCTTGATGATGTGATTAAGCATGCTACCAAAGTGTAGAAGCAAGTTAAAGTAAGAAACAAGCATTATAAGCTTATCCCTTAGCTCTGTTAGTTCTTAGAATCTCATAGGAGTTCCTAATGGTGAATATGGAGAGTTGTAGTAAGAAGACACATATGGAGGCTTAAACAACACTTATGGATGTGAAATTGAAGAATCAATGGTTTCATTGACATGGATTTGGCCATTTTTAGGTGATATACCTAAAAAGAGTTAGTGAAACATCAAGATACACATACAGTGAATAGAAGTGTTTAACTGTAACCAAAGGAGTCGGATCTCTTACAACATACTTTGAGATGTTCAAGATCCAATACCGAGCCATTGTAGGCTTTGAAGAGGGTTTAAGTGATGAAACTTCATCAAAGGCTTAGATTCAGCCTTTTAGCACTCTTGATGATGTGATTAAGCATGCTACCCAAAGTGTAGAAGCAAGTTTAAAGTAAGAAACAAACATTATAGCTTATCCCAGTTCTATTAGTTCTTAGAATCTAATAAGAGTTTCTAATGGTGAAAATGGAGAGTTGTAGCAAGAAAACACATATGGACGGCTTAAACAACACTTATTGATGTGAATTTGAAGAATCAATGGTTTTCATTGACATGGATTTGGCCGTTTTTAGGTGATATACCTAAAAACAGAGTTATGAACCTTCAAGATCACATACAAGTGAATAGAAGTGTTGAACTGTAACCAAAAGAGTCGGGATCTCTTACAACATACTTTGAGATGTTCAAGATCCTATACACAGAGCCATTGTAAGCTTTGAAGAGGGTTTGAAGTGATCAAACATCATCAAAGGCTTAGATTCAGCCTTTTAGCACTCTTGACGATATGATTAAGCATGCTACCAAAGTGTAGAAGCAAGTTAAAGTAAGAAACAAGCATTAAAGCTTATCCATAGCTCTGTTAGTTCTTAGAATCTCATAGGAGTTCCTAATGGTGAATATGGAGAGTTGTAGTAAGAAGACACATATGGAGGCTTAAGCAACACTTATTGATGTGAAATGAAGAATCAATGGTTTCATTGATATGGATTAGGCCATTTTTAGCTGATATACCTAAAAGCAGTAATGAACCATCAAGATACACATACAGTGAATAGAAGTCTTTAACTGTAACCAAAGGAGTCGGATCTCTTACAACACTTTGAGATGTTCAAGATCCAATACGCAGAGCCATTGTAAGCTTTGAAGAGGGTTTAAGTGATGAAACTTCATCAAAGGCTTAGATTCACCCTTTTAGCACTCTTGATGATGTGATTAAGCATGCTACCAAAGTGTAGAAGCAAGTTAAAATAAGAAACAAGCATTATAACTTATGCCATAGTTATGTTGGTTCTTAGAATCTAATAAGAGTTTCTAATGGTGAAAATGGAGAGTTGTAGCAAGAAAACACATATGGAGGCTTAGGCAACACCTAATGATGTGAAAATGAAGAATCAATGGTTTCATTGACGTGGATTTGGCCTTTTTGGCTAATATACCTAAAAAAGCAGAGTTATGAACCTTCAAGATACACATACGAGTGAATAGAAGTCTTGAACTGTAACCAAGGAGTCGGATCTCTTACAACGGCTTTGAGATGTTCAAGATCTTGTACCAGAGCCATTGTAGGCTTTGAAGAGGGTTTGAGTGATGAAACTTCATCAAAGGCTTAGATTCAGCCTTTTAGCACTCTTGATGATGTGATTAAGCATGCTACCAAAGTGTAGAAGCAAGTTAAAATAAGAAACAAGCATTATTGCTTATCCCATAGCTCTGTTAGTTCTTAGAATCTCATAGGAGTTCCTAATGGTGAATATGGAGAGTTGTAGCAAGAAGACACTATGGAGCTTAAGCAACACCTAATGATGTGAAATATGAAGAATCAATGGTTTGCGTTGACGTGGATTTGGCCATTTTGGCTGATATACCTAAAAAGCAGAGTTATGAACCTTCAAGATACAAATCTGAGTGAATAGAGGTGTTGAATTGTAACCAAAAGGTCGGATCTCTTACAACTGCTTTGAGATGTTCAAGATCTAGGACACAGAGCCATTGTAGGCTTTGAAGAGGGTTTAGTGATGCAACTTCCTCAAAGGCTTAGATTCAGCCTTTTAACACTCTTGATGATGTGATTAAGCATGTTACCAAGGTGTAGAAGCAAGTTAAAATAAGAAACAAGCATTATAGCTTATCCCATAGTTCCGTTAGTTCTTAAAATCTCATAGGAGTTCCTAATGGTGAATATGGAGA
This sequence comes from Cardamine occulta, assembly GCA_028015245.1. NCBI lineage: Eukaryota > Viridiplantae > Streptophyta > Magnoliopsida > Brassicales > Brassicaceae > Cardamine > Cardamine occulta. Next base: position 20,872,776 of record CM051371.1, on the reverse strand, counting down.
GTTGTAGCAAGGAGACACATATGGAGGCTTAACCAACACCTATTGATGTGAAATGAAGAATCAATGGTTTTCATTGACTTGGATTTGGCCTTTTTAGGTGATATACCTAAAAGCAGAGTTATGAACCTTCAAGATGCAAATCTGAGTGAATAGAGGTGTTGAATTGTAACCAAAGGTCGGATCTCTTACAACTGCTTTGAGATGTTCAAGATCCAGTACGCAGAGCCATTGTAGGCTTTGGAGAGGGTTTGAGTGATGAAACTTCATCAAAAGTCTTAGATTCGGCCTTTTAGCACTCTTGATGATGTGATTAAGCATGCTACCAAAGTGTAGAAGCAAGTTAAAGTAAGAAACAAGCATTATAGCTTATCCCGTGGATTCCATTAGTTCTTAGAATCTCATAGGAGTTTCTAATGGTGAATATGGAGAGTTTAGCAAGAAAACACATATGGAGGCAACAACACCTATTGATGTGAAAATGAAGAATCAATGGTTTTCATTGACGTGGTTTTGGCCTTTTTTTAGCTGATATACCTAAAAGCGAGTTATGAACCTTCAAGATACACATCAAGTGAATAGAAGTGTTGAGCTGTAACCAATGGAGTCGGATCTCTTACAACATCTGAGATGTTCAAGATCCAATACGCAGAGCCATTGTAAGCTTTGAAGAGGGTTTGAGTGATGAAACTTCATCAAAGGCTTAGATTCAGCCTTTTAGCACTCTTGATGATGTCATTAAGCATGCTACCAAAGTGTAGAAGCAAGTTAAAGTAAGAAACAAGCATTATAAGCTTATCCCGTGGTTCCGTTAGTTCTTAGAATCTCATAAGAGTTCCTAATGGTGAAAATGGAGAGTTGTAGCAAGAAGACACATATGGAGTAAAGCAACACCTATTGATGTGAATTTGAAGAATCAATGGTTTCATTGACATGGATTTGGCCTTTTTAGCTGATATACCTAAAAACAGAGTTATGAACCTTCAAGATACATCTGAGTGAATAGAAGTGTTGAGCTGTAACCAAGAGTCGGATCTCTTACAGCGCTTTGAGATGTTCAAGATCCTACACAAAGCCATTGTAAGCTTTGAAGAGGGTTTGAGTGATGAAACTTCATCAAAGGCTTAGATTACCTTTTAGCACTCTTGATGATGTGATTAAGCATGCTACCAAAGTGTAGAAGCAAGTTAAAGTAAGAAACAAGCATTATAACTTATCCCGTGGCTCTGTTAGTTCTTAGAATCTCATAGGAGTTCCTAATGGTGAATATGGAGAGTTGTAGTAAGAAGACACATATGGAGCTTAAGCAACACTTATTGATGTGAAATTGAAGAATCAATGGTTTCCTTGACATGGATTAGGCCTTTTTTAGGTGATATACCTAAAACAGAGTTATGAACCTTCAAGATACACATCTGAGTGAATAGAAGTGTTGACTGTAACCAATGAGTCGGATCTCTTACAACTTTGAGATGTTCAAGATCCAATACCGGAGCCATTGTAGGCTTTGAAGAGGGTTTAAGTGATCAAACTTCGTCAAAGGCTTAGATTCAGCCTTTTAGCACTCTTGGTGATGTGATTAAGCATGCTACCAAAGTGTAGAAGCAAGTTAAAGTAAGCAAGCATTAAAGCTTCCCATAGCTCTGTTAGTTCTTAGAATCTCATAGGAGTTCCTAATGGTGAATATGGAGAGTTGTAGTAAGAAGACACATATGGAGGCCTTAAGCAACGCTTATTGATGTGAAAATGAAGAATCAATGGTTTCATTGACATGGATTTGGCCATTTTTAGGTGATATACCTAAAAGCAGAGTAATGAAACATCAAGATACATACGAGTGAATAGAAGTATTGAAGCTGTAACCAATGGGTCGGATCTCTTACAGCATACTTTGAGATGTTCAAGATCCATACGCAGAGCCATTGTAAGCTTTGAAGATGGTTTAAGTGATGAAACTTCATCAAAGGCTTAGATTCAGCCTTTTAGCACTCTTGATGATGTGATTAAGCATGCTACCAAAGTGTAGAAGCAAGTTAAAATAAGAAACAAGCATTATAGCTTATCCCGTAGTTATATTAGTTCTGAGAATCTAATAAGAGTTTCTAAAAGGTGAAAATGGAGAGTTGTAGCAAGAAAACACATATGGACGGTTTAAGCAACACCTATTGATGTGAATTTGAAGAATCAATGGTTTTCATTGACATGGATTTGGCCTTTTTAGCTGATATACCTAAAAGCAGAGTTATGAACCTTCAAGATACACATACAAGTGAATAGAAGTGTTGAACTGTAACCAAAGAGTCGGATCTCTTACAACGGCTTTGAGATGTTCAAGATCCTGTACGCAGAGCCATTGTAGGCTTTGAAGAGGGTTTAAGTGATCGAAACTTCATCAAAGGCTTAGATTCAGCCTTTTAGCACTCTTGGCGATGTGATTAAGCATGCTACCAAAGTGTAGAAGCAAGTTAAAGTAAAAAAAAAGCATTATAAGCTTATCCCGTAGCTCTGTTAGTTCTTAGAATCTCATAGGAGTTCCTAATGGTGAATATGGAGGGTTGTAGTAAGAAGACACATATGGAGGCTTAAACAACACCTTATTGATGTGAAAATGAAGAATCAATGGTTTCATTGACATGGATTTGGCCATTTTTGGCTGATATACCTAAAAGCAGTTATGAACCATCAAGATACAAATCTGAGTGAATAGAAGTGTTGAACTGTAACCAATGAGTCGGATCTCTTACAACTACTTTGAGATGTTCAAGATCCATACGCAGAGCCATTGTAAGGCTTTGAAGAGGGTTTAAGTGATGAAACTTCATCAAAGGCTTAGATTCAGCTTTTAGCACTCTTGATGATGTGATTAAGCATGTTACCAAAGTGTAGAAGCAAGTTTAAATAAGAAACAAGCATTATAGCTTATCCCATGGTTCCGTTAGTTCTTAGAATCTCATAAGGTTCTAAAGGTGAATATGGAGAGTTGTAGCAAGAAGACCATATGGAGGCTTAAACAACACCTATTGATGTGAAATTGAAGAATCAATGGTTTCATTGACATGGATTTGGCCATTTTTAGCTGATATACCTAAAAGCAGAGTTATGAACCTTCAAGATACAAATCAAGTGAATAGAAGTGTTGGTTGTAACCAAAGGGTCGGATCTCTTACAACTGCTTTGAGATGTTCAAGATCTGTACACAGAGCCATTGTAGGCTTTGAAGAGGGTTTAAGTGATGAAACTTCATCAAAAGCTTAGATTCAGCCTTTTAGCACTCTTGTGATGTGATTAAGCATGCTACCAAAGTGTAGAAGCAAGTTAAAAGTAAGAAATAAGCATTATAAACATCCCGTAGCTCTGTTAGTTCTTAGAATCTCATAGGAGTTCCTAATGGTGAATATGGAGAGTTGTAGTAAGAAGACACATATGGGCTTAAGCAACACTTATTGATGTGAAAATGAAGAATCAATGGTTTCATTGACGTGGATTTGGCCTTTTTAGGTGATATACCTAAAAGCAGTAATGAACCTTCAAGATACACATCGAGTGAATAGAAGTGTTGAACTGTAACCAATGGAGTCGGATCTCTTACAGCATACTTTGAGATGTTCAAGATCCAATACCAGAGCCATTGTAAGCTTTGAAGAGGGTTTAAGTGATGAAACTTCATCAAAGGCTTAGATTCAGCCTTTTAGCACTCTTGATGATGTGATTAAGCATGCTACCAAAGTGTAGAAGCAAGTTTAAATAAGAAACAAGCATTATAGCTTATCCCGTGGTTCCATTGGTTCTGAGAATCTAATAAGAGTTTCTAAAGGTGAAAATGGAGAGTTGTAGCAAGAAAACACGTATGGACGGCTAAACAACACCTATTGATGTGAATTTGAAGAATCAATGGTTTCATTGACATGGATTTGGCCTTTTTTAGCTGATATACCTAAAAGCAGAGTTATGAACCTTCAAGATCACATACTAAGTGAATAGAAGTGTTGAGCTGTAACCAAAGGAGTCGGATCTCTTACAACAGCTTTGAGATGTTCAAGATCCTGTACGCAGAGCCATTGTAGGCTTTGAAGAGGGTTTAAGTGATCAAACATCATCAAAGGCTTAGATTCAGCCTTTTAGCACTCTTGCCGATGTGATTAAGCATGCTACCAAAGTGTAGAAGCAAGTCAAAGTAAGAAACAAGCATTATAAACTTATCCCGTAGCTCTGTTAGTTCTTAGAATCTCATAGGAGTTCCTAATGGTGAATATGGAGAGTTGTAGTAAGAAGACACATATGGAGGCTTAAACAACACTTATTGATGTGAAAATGAAGAATCAATGGTTTCATTGACATGGATTAGGCCATTTTTAGGTGATATACCTAAAAGAGTTAGTGAAACATCAAGATACACATACAGTGAATAGAAGTGTTTAACTGTAACCAATGGAGTCGGATCTCTTACAACATACTTTGAGATGTTCAAGATCCAATACGCAGAGCCATTGTAAGCTTTGAAGAGGGTTTAAGTGATGAAACTTCATCAAAGGCTTAGATTCAGCCTTTTAGCGCTCTTTGGGATGTGGTTAAGCATGCTACCAAAGTGTAGAAGCAAGTTTAAATAAGAAACAAGCATTATAAGCTTATCCCATAGTTATGTTAGTTCTGAGAATCTAATAAGAGTTTCTAAAGGTGAAAATGGAGAGTTGTAGCAAGAAAACACATATGGACGCTTAAAACACTATTGATGTGAATTTGAAGAATCAATGGTTTTCATTGACATGGATTTGGCCTTTTTAGGTGATATACCTAAAACAGAGTTATGAACCTTCAAGATACACATACAAGTGAATAGAAGTGTTGAACTGTAACCAAAGAGTCGGATCTCTTACAACAGCTTTGAGATATTCAAGATCCATACGCAGAGCCATTGTAGGCTTTGAAGAGGGTTTAAGTGATGAAACATCATCAAAGGCTTAGATTTAGCCTTTTAGCACTCTTGACGATGTGATTAAGCATGCTACCAAAGTGTAGAAGCAAGTTAAAGTAAGAAACAAGCATTATAAGCTTATCCATAGCTCTGTTAGTTCTTAGAATCTCATAGGAGTTCCTAATGGTGAATATGGAGAGTTGTAGTAAGAAGACACATATGGAGGCTTAAACAACACTTATGGATGTGAAAATGAAGAATCAATGGTTTCATTGACATGGATTTGGCCATTTTTAGGCTGATATACCTAAAAGCGAGTAATGAAACTTCAAGATACACATACAGTGAATAGAGGTGTTGAACTGTAACCAAAGGGTCGGATCTCTTACAACTTACTTTGAGATGTTCAAGATCCAGTACACAGAGCCATTGTAGGGTTTGAAGAGGGTTTAAGTGATGAAACTTCATCAAAGGCTTAGATTCAGCCTTTTAGCACTCTTGATGATGTGATTAAGCATGCTACCAAAGTGTAGAAGCAAGTTAAAATAAGAAACAAGCATTATAGCTTATCCCACAGTTCTGTTAGTTCTTTGAATCTTATAGGAGTTTCTAATGGTGAAAATGGAGAGTTGTAGCAAGAAAACACATATGGACGGCTTAAACAACACCTATTGATGTGAATTTGAAGAATCAATGGTTTCATTGACATGGATTTGGCCGTTTTTAGCTGATATACCTAAAAAACGAGTTATGAACCTTCAAGATACACATACAAGTGAATAGAGGTCTTGAACTGTAACCAAGAGTCGGATCTCTTACAAGCTTTGAGATGTTCAAGATCCTGTACAAAGCCATTGTAGGCTTTGAAGAGGGTTAAAGTGATCCAAACATCATCAAAGGCATAGATTCAGCCTTTTAGCACTCTTGACGATATGATTAAGCATGCTACCAAAGTGTAGAAGCAAGTTAAAGTAAGAAACAAGCATTAAAGCTTATCCCATAGCTCTGTTAGTTCTTAGAATCTCATAGGAGTTCCTAATGGTGAATATGGAGAGTTGTAGTAAGAAGACACGTATGGAGCTTAACAACACTTATTGATGTGAAAATGAAGAATCAATGGTTTCATTGATATGGATTAGAGCCATTTTTAGGTGATATACCTAAAAACAGAGTAATGAACCATCAAGATACACATCTGAGTGAATAGAAGTGTTTAACCGTAACCAATGGAGTCGGATCTCTTACAACGTACTTTGAGATGTTCAAAATCCAATACAGAGCCATTGTAAGCTTTGAAGAGGGTTTGAGTGATGAAACTTCATCAAAGGCTTAGATTCAGCTTTTAGCACTCTTGATGATGTGATTAAGCATGCTACCAAAGTGTAGAAGCAAGTTAAAATAAGAAACAAGCATTATAGCTTATCCATAGTTATGTTAGTTACGAGAATCTAATAAGAGTTTCTAATGGTGAAAATGGAGAGTTGTAGCAAGAAAACACATATGGGCTTAAACAACACCTATTGATGTGAATTTGAAGAATCAATGGTTTCATTGACATGGATTTGGCCTTTGTTAGCTAATATACCTAAAACAGAGTTATGAACCTTCAAGATACACATACAAGTGAATAGAAGTCTTGAACTGTAACCAAAGAGTCGGATCTCTTACAACAGCTTTGAGATGTTCAAGATCCTGTACCTGGGCCATTGTAGGCTTTGAAGAGGGTTTAAGTGATGAAACTTCATCAAAGGCTTAGATTCAGCCTTCGGCCTCTTGACGATGTGATTAAGCATGCTACCAAAGTGTAGAAGCAAGTTAAAGTAAGAAAGCAAGCATTATAAACTTATCCCGTAGCTCTGTTAGTTCTTAGAATCTCATAGGAGTTCCTAATGGTGAATATGGAGAGTTGTAGTAAGAAGACACATATGGAGGCTTAAGCAACACCTAATGATGTGAAAATGAAGAATCAATGGTTTCATTGGCGTGGATTTGGCCATTTTGGCTGATATACCTAAAAGCGAGTTATGAACCTTCAAGATACAAATACGAGTGAATAGAGGTGTTGAATTGTAACCAAAAGTCGGATCTCTTACAACTGCTTTGAGATGTTCAAGATCTAGTACCAGAGCCATTGTAGGCTTTGAAGAGGGTTTGAGTGATGAAACTTCATCAAAGGCTTAGATTCGGACTTTTAACACTCTTGATGATGTGATTAAGCATGTTACCAAGGTGTAGAAGCAAATATAAAATAAGAAACAAACATTATAGCTTATCCATGGTTCCGTTAGTTCTTAAAATCTCATAGGAGTTCCTAATGGTGAATATGGAGAGTTGTAGCAAGAAGACACATATGAGGCTAACCAACACCTATTGATGTGAAAAGAAGAATCAATGGTTTCATTGACTTGGATTTGACCATTTTTAGGTGATATACCTAAAAACAGAGTTATGAACCTTCAAGATGCAAATCTGAGTGAATATAGGTGTTGAATTGTAACCAAAAGAGTCGGATCTCTTACAATTGCTTTGAGATGTTCAAGATCTAGTACACGAGCCATTGTAGGCTTTGAAGAGGTTTGAGTGATGAAACTTCATCAAAGGCTTAGATTCACCTTTTAACACTCTTTATGATGTGATTAAGCATGCTACCAAAGTGTAGAAGCAAGTTAAAGTAAGAAATAAGCATTATAACTTATCCCGTGGTTCTATTAGTTCTTAGAATCTCATAGGAGTTCCTAATGGTGAATATGGAGAGTTATAGCAAGAAGACACATATGGAGGCTTAACCAACACTATTGATGTGAAAATGAAGAATCAATGGTTTTCATTGGCGTGGTTTTGGCCTTTTTTAGCTGATATACCTAAAACAGAGTTATGAACCTTCAAGATCACATCTGAGTGAATAGAAGTGTTGAGCTGTAACCAAAGGGTCGGATCTCTTACAACATACTTTGAGATGTTCAAGATCCATACCAGAGCCTTTGTAAGCTTTGAAGAGGGTTTGAGTGATGAAACTTCATCAAAGGCTTAGATTCAGCCTTTTAGCACTCTTGATGATGTCATTAAGCATGCTACCAAAGTGTAGAAGCAAGTTAAAATAAGAAACAAACATTATAGCTTATCCATGGTTCCGTTAGTTCTTAGAATCTAATAAGAGTTTCTAATGGTGAAAATGGAGAGTTGTAGCAAGAAAACACATATGGAGGCTAAAACAACACCTATTGATGTGAATTTGAAGAATCAATGGTTTCATTGACATGGATTTGGCCATTTTAGGTGATATACCTAAAAAGCAGTTATGAACCTTCAAGATACACATCCAAGTGAATAGAAGTCTTGAGCTGTAACCAAAGTCGGATCTCTTACAACAGCTTTGAGATGTTCAAGATCCTGTACGCAAAACCATTGTAGGCTTTGAAGAGGGTTTAAAGTGATGAAACATCATCAAAGGCTTAGATTCAGCCTTTTAGCACTCTTGGCGATGTGATTAAGCATCTTTACCAAAGTGTAGAAGCAAGTTAAAATAAGAAACAAACATTATAGCTTATCCCATAGTTCTGTTAGTTCTTAGAATCTCATAGGAGTTCCTAATGGTGAATATGGAGAGTTGTAGTAAGAAGACACATATGGAAGCTTAAACACTTATTGATGTGAAAATGAAGAATCAATGGTTTCATTGATATGGATTAGGCCATTTTTAGCTGATATACCTAAAAGCAGAGTTATGAAACATCAAGATACAATAAGAGTGAATAGAAGTGTTTAACTGTCAAAAGGGTCGGATCTCTTACAACATACTTTGAGATATTCAAAATCCATACGCAGAGCCATTGTAAGCTTTGAAGAGGTTTGAGTGATGAAACTTCATCAAAGGCTTAGATTCAGCCTTTTAGCACTCTTGGCGATGTGATTAAGCATGCTACCAAAGTGTAGAAGCAAGTTAAAGTAAGAAACAAGCATTAAAGGCTTATCCCATAGCTCTGTTGGTTCTTAGAATCTCATAGGAGTTCCTAATGGTGAATATGGAGAGTTGTAGTAAGAAGACACATATGGAGGCTTAAGCAACACTTATTGATGTGAAAATGAAGAATCAATGGTTTCATTGATATGGATTAGGCCATTTTTAGGTGATATACCTAAAAACAGAGTAATGAAACATCAAGATCACATCACTGAGTGAATAGAAGTGTTTAACTGTAACCAATGGAGTCGGATCTCTTACAACGTACTTTGAGATGTTCAAGATCCGATACACGAGCCATTGTAAGCTTTGAAGATGGTTTGAGTGATGAAACTTCATCAAAGGCTTAGATTCAGCCTTTTAGCACTCTTGATGATGTGATTAAGCATGCTACCAAAGTGTAGAAGCAAGTTAAAATAAGAAACAAGCATTATAGCTTATGCCGTAGTTATATTAGTTCTAAGAATCTAATAAGAGTTTCTAATGGTGAAAATGGAGAGTTGTAGCAAGAAGACACATATGGGCTTAAACAACACCTATTGATGTGAATTTGAAGAATCAATGGTTTCATTGACATGGATTTGGCCTTTGTTAGCTGATATACCTAAAAGCAGAGTTATGAACCTTCAAGATACACATGAGTGAATAGAAGTCTTGAGCTGTAACCAAAGGTCGGATCTCTTAATGACTTTGAGATGTTCAAGATCCTGTACACAGAGCCATTGTAAGCTTTGAAGAGGGTTTAAGTGATGAAACTTCATCAAAGGCTTAGATTCAGCCTTTTAGCACTCGTGGCGATGTGATTAAGCATGCTACCAAAGTGTAGAAGCAAGTTAAAGTAAGAAACAAGCATTATAAGCTTATCCCATAGTTCTGTTAGTTCTTAGAATCTCATAGGAGTTCCTAATGGTGAATATGGAGAGTTGTAGCAAGAAGACACATATGGGCTTAAACAACACCTAATGATGTGAAAATGAAGAATCAGTGGTTTGCATTGGCGTGGATTTGGCCATTTTTGGCTGATATACCTAAAAAGAGTTATGAACCTTCAAGATACAAATCACAGTGAATAGAGGTGTTGAATTGTAACCAAAGGGTCGGATCTCTTACAACTGCTTTGAGATGTTCAAGATCTAGTACGCAGAGCCATTGTAGGCTTTGAAGAGGGTTTGAGTGATGAAACTTCATCAAAGGCTTAGATTCGGACTTTTAACACTCTTGATGATGTGATTAAGCGTGTTACCAAGGTGTAGAAGCAAGTAAAAATAAGAAACAAGCATTATAAGCTTATCCAATAGTTCTATTAGTTCTTAAAATCTCATAGGAGTTCCCTAATGGTGAATATGGAGAGTTGTAGTAAGAAGACACATAGGAGCAACCAACACCTATTGATATGAAAATGAAGAATCAATGGTTTCATTGACTTGGATTTGGCCATTTTTAGGTGATATACCTAAAAGCGAGTTATGAACCTTCAAGATGCAAATCTGAGTGAATATAGGTGTTGAATTGTAACCAAAGAGTCGGATCTCTTACAACTACTTTGAGATGTTCAAGAGCCACTACAGAGGATCATTGTAGGCTTTGAAGAGGGTTTGAGTGATGAAACTTCATCAAAAGCTTAGATTCAGCCTTTTAACACTCTTTATGATGTGATTAAGCATGCTACCAAAGTGTAGAAGCAAGTTAAAGTAAGAAATAAGCATTATAAGCTTATCCCGTGGTTCTGTTAGTTCTTAGCATCTCATCGGGGTTCCTAATGGTGAATATGGAGAGTTATAGCAAGAAGACACATATGGAGCTAGCAACACTATTGATGTGAAAATGAAGAATCAATGGTTTCATTGGCGTGGATTTGGCCTTTTTTAGCTGATATACCTAAAAGCAGAGTTATGAACCTTTAAGATACACATACGAGTGAATAGAAGTGTTGAGCTGTAACCAATGGAGTCGGATCTCTTACAGCATACTCTGAGATGTTCAAGATCCAATACAGAGCCTTTTGTAAGCTTTGAAGAGGGTTTGAGTGATGAAACTTCATCAGATGCTTAGATTCAGCCTTTGAGCACGCTTGAGGATGTCATTCAGCATGCTACCAAAGTGTAGAAGCAAGTTAAAATAAGAAACAAACATTATAGCTTATCCCATGGTTCTGTTAGTTCTGAGAATCTAATAAGAGTTTCTAATGGTGAAAATGGAGAGTTGTAGCAAGAAAACACATATAGAGGCTTAAACAATACCTATTGATATGAATATGAAGAATTAATGGTTTCATTGACAAGAATTTGGCCATTTTTAACTGATATACCTAAAACAGAGTTATGAACCTTCAAGATACACCTGCAGTGAATAGAAGTGTTGAGGCTGTAACCAAAGAGTCAGATCTCTTACAACAGCTTTGAGATGTTCAAGATCCTTACCACAGAGCCATTGTAGGCTTTGAAGAGGGTTTAAGTGATCTAACTTCATCAAAGGCTTAGATTCAGCCTTTTAGCACTCTTGACGATGTGATTAAGCGTGCTACCAAAGTGTAGAAGCAAGTTAAAGTAAGAAAGCAAGCATTATAAGCTTATCCCGTGGCTCTGTTAGTTCTTAGAATCTCATAGGAGTTCTACTAATGGTGAATATGGAGAGTTGTAGTAAGAAGACACATATGGAGGCTTAAGCAGCACTTATTGATGTGAAAATGAAGAATCAATGGTTTCTTGATATGGATTAGGCCATTTTAGGTGATATACCTAAAAACAGAGTAATGAAACATCAAGATACACATCCGAGTGAATAGAAGTGTTTAACTGTAACCAATGGAGTCGGATCTCTTACAACATACTTTGAGATGTTCAAAATCCAATACACAGAGCCATTATAAGCTTTGAAGAGGGTTTGAGTGATGAAACTTCATCAAAGGCTTAGATTCAGCCTTTTAGCACTCTTGATGATGTGATTAAGCATGCTACCAAAGTGTAAAGCAAGTTAAAATAAGAAACAAGCATTATAGCTTATGCCATAGTTATGTTAGTTCTGAGAATCTAATAAGAGTTTCTAATGGTGAAAATGGAGAGTTGTAGCAAGAAAACACATATGGAGGCTAAGCAACACCTATTGATGTGAATTTGAAGAATCAATGGTTTCATTGACATGGATTTGGCCTTTGTTAGCTGATATACCTAAAACAGAGTTATGAACCTTCAAGATACACATACAAGTGAATAGAAGTCTTGAACTGTAACCAAAGGAGTCGGATCTCTTACAGCTGCTTTGAGATGTTCAAGATCCATACGCAGAGCCATTGTAAGCTTTGAAGAGGGTTTAAGTGATGAAACTTCATCAAAGGCTTAGATTCAGCCTTTGGCACTTCGTGACGATGTGATTAAGCATGCTACCAAAGTGTAGAAGCAAGTTAAAGTAAGAAACAAGCATTATAGCTTATCCCGTGGCTCTGTTAGTTCTTAGAATCTCATAGGAGTTCCTAATGGTGAATATGGAGAGTTGTAGCAGAAGACACATATGGAAGCTTAAGCAACACCTAATGATGTGAAAATGAAGAATCAGTGGTTTGCATTGGCGTGGATTTGGCCATTTTTGGCTGATATACCTAAAAGAGTTATGAACCTTCGAGATACAAATCTGAGTGAATAGAGGTGTTGAATTGTAACCAAAGTCGGATCTCTTACAACTGCTTTGAGATGTTCAAGATCTAGTACACGAGCCATTGTAGGCTTTGAAGAGGGTTTGAGTGATGAAACTTCATCAAAGGCTTAGATTCAGACTTTTAACACTCTTGATGATGTGATTAAGCATGTTACCAAGGTGTAGAAGCAAGTAAAAATAAGAAACAAGCATTATAAGCTTATCCGATGGTTCTGTTAGTTCTTAAAATCTCATAGGAGTTCCTAATGGTGAATATGGAGAGTTGTAGCAAGAAGACACATAGAGCTAACAACACCTATTGATATGAAACTGAAGAATTAATGGTTGCATTGACTTGGATTTGGCCATTTTTAGGTGATATACCTAAAAAAAAGTTATGAACCTTCAAGATGCAAATCTGAGTGAATATAGGTGTTGAATTGTAACCAAAGAGTCGGATCTCTTACAACTGCTTTGAGATGTTCAAGATCTAGTACTAGAGCCATTGTAGGCTTTGAAGAGGGTTTGAGTGATGAAACTTCATCAAAAGCTTAGATTCACCTTTTAACACTCTTTATGATGTGATTAAGCATGCTACCAAAGTGTAGAAGCAAGTTAAAGTAAGAAATAAGCATTATAAGCTTATCCCATAGTTCTGTTAGTTCTTAGAATCTCATAGGAGTTCCTAATGGTGAATATGGAGAGTTATAGCAAGAAGACACGTATGGAGGCTTAACCGACCTTATTGATGTGAAAATGAAGAATCAATGGTTTCATTGGCGTGGATTTGGCCTTTTTTAGGTGATATACCTAAAAACAGAGTTATGAACCTTCAAGATACACATACAGTGAATAGAAGTGTTGAGCTGTAACCAAAGGAGTCGGATCTCTTACAACATACTCTGAGATGTTCAAGATCCAATACACAGAGCCTTTGTAAGCTTTAAAGAGGGTTTGAGTGATGAAAGTTCATCAAAGGCTTAGATTCAGCCTTTTAGCACTCTTGATGATGTCATTAAGCATGCTACCAAAGTGTAGAAGCAAGTTAAAATAAGAAACAAACATTATAGCTTATCCCGTGGTTACAGTTAGTTCGAGAATCTAATAAGAGTTTCTAATGGTGAAAATGGAGAGTTGTAGCAAGAAAACACTTATGGACGGCTTAAACAACACCTGTTGATGTGAATTTGAAGAATCAATGGTTTCATTGACATGGATTTGGCCTTTTTTAGCTGATATACCTAAAAAACAGAGTTATGAACCTTCAAGATCACATACAAGTGAATAGAAGTCTTGAACTGTAACCAAAGGAGTCGGATCTCTTACAACAGCTTTGAGATGTTCAAGATCCATGCACAGAGCCATTGTAGGCTTTGAAGAGGGTTTAAGTGATGAAACTTCATCAAAGGCTTAGATTCAGCCTTTTACGCTCGTGACGATGTGATTAAGCATGCTACCAAAGTGTAGAAGCAAGTTAAAGTAAGAAACAAGCATTATAAGCTTATCTCATAGCTCTGTTAGTTCTTAGAATCTCATAGGAGTTCCTAATGGTGAATATGGAGAGTTGTAGTAAGAGACACATATGGAAGCTTAACAACACTTATTGATGTGAAAATGAAGAATCAATGGTTTTCATTTACATGGATTTGGCCATTTTTAGGTGATATACTTAAAAGCAGTAATGAAACATCAAGATACATAACGAGTGAATAGAAGTGTTGGCTGTAACCAATGGGTCGGATCTCTTACAACATACTTTGAGATGTTCAAGATCCAATACGCGGAGCCATTGTAAGCTTTGAAGGGCGGTTTGAATGATGAAACTTCATCAAAGGCTTAGATTCAGCCTATTAGCACTCTTGATGATGTGATTAAGCATGCTTTACCAAAGTGTAGAAGTAAGTTAATGTAAGAAAAAAAACATTATAAGCTTATCCCGTAGTTCTGTTGGTTCTAAGAATCTCATTAGAGTTTCTAATGGTGAAAATGGAGAGTTGTAGCAAGAAAACACATATGGGCCAAACAACACCTATTGATGTGACTTTAAAGAATCAATGGTTTCATTGACATGGATTTGGCCATTTTTAGCTGATATACCTAAAAGCAGAGTTATGAACCTTCAAGATACACATCGAGTGAATAGAAGTGTTGAACTCTAACCAATGAGTCGGATCTCTTACAACATACTTTGAGATGTTCAAGATCCGATACGCAGAGCCATTGTAAGATTTGAAGAGGGTTTGTGTGATGAAACTGAATCAAAGGCTTAGATTCAGCCTTTTAGCACTCTTGATGATGTGATTAAGCATGCTACCAAAGTGTAGAAGCAAGTTAAAATAAGAAACAAGCATTATACCTTATGCCGTAGTTCCGTTAGTTCGAGAATCTAATAAGAGTTTCTAATGGTGAAAATGGAGAGTTGTAGCAAGAAAACACAAATGGGCAACCAAACACCTATTGATGTTAATTTGAAGAATTAATGGTTTCATTGACATGGATTTGGCCTTTTTTAGCTGATATACCTAAAAACAGAGTTATGAACCTTCAAGATCACATACTAGTGAATAGAAGTGTTGAACTGTAACCAAAGGAGTCGGATCTCTTACAACAGCTTTGAGATGTTCAAGATCCTTACACAGAGCCATTGTAGGCTTTGAAGAGGGTTTAAGTGATCCAAACTTCATCAAAGGCTTAGATTCAGCTTTTAGCACTCTTGACGATGTGATTAAGCATGCTACCAAAGTG
Organism: Cardamine occulta; assembly: GCA_028015245.1. Taxonomy (NCBI): domain Eukaryota; kingdom Viridiplantae; phylum Streptophyta; class Magnoliopsida; order Brassicales; family Brassicaceae; genus Cardamine; species Cardamine occulta. The sequence continues at coordinate 20,857,531 of CM051371.1, read as the reverse complement.
TAGAAGCAAGTTAAAGTAAGAAACAAGCATTATAAGCTTATCCATAGCTTTGTTAGTTCTTAGAATCTCATAGGAGTTCCTAATGGTGAATATGGAGAGTTGTAGTAAGAAGACACATATGGAGCTTAAACAACACTTATTGATGTGAAAATGAAGAATCAATGGTTTTCATTTACATGGATTTGGCCATTTTTAGCTGATATACTTAAAAAGCAGTAGTGAAACATCAAGATACACATACAGTGAATAGAAGTGTTGAGCGGTAACCAATGAGTCGGATCTCTTACAATATACTTTGAGATGTTCAAGATCCGATACACAGAGCCATTGTAAGTTTTGAAGAGGGTTTGAGTGATGAAACTTCATCAAAGGCTTAGATTCAGCCTTTTAGCACTCTTGGCGATGTGATTAAGCATGCTACCAAAGTGTAGAAGCAAGTTAAAAGTAAGAAACAAGCATTATAGCTTATCCCGTAGTTCTGTTATTTCTTAGAATCTCATCGGAGTTCCTAATGGTGAATATGGAGAGTTGTAGCAAAAGACACATATGGAGGCTTAAACAACACCTATTGATGTGAAAATGAAGAATCAATGGTTTCATTGACATGGATTTGGCCATTTTTAGCTAATATACCTAAAAACAGAGGTATGAACCTTTAAGATACAAATAAGAGTGAATAGTAGTGTTAAACTATCAAAAGGAGTTGGATCTCTTACAATATACTTTGAGATATTCAAGATCCAGTACACAGAGGCATTGTAGGCTTTGAAGAGGGTTTGATTGATGAAACTTCATCAAAGGCTTAGATTCTGCCTTCTAGCACTCTTGACGATGTGATTAAGCATGCTACCAAAGTGTAGAAGCAAGTTAAAGTTAGAAACAAGCATTATAGCTTATCCCATACCTCTGTTAGTTCTTAGAATCTCATAGGAGTTCCTAATGGTGAATATGGAGAGTTGTAGTAAGAAGACTTATATGGAGGCTTAAACAACACTTATTGATATGAAAATGAAGAATCAATGATTTCATTGACATGGATTTGGCCCTTTTTAGCTGATATACCTAAAAAGCGAGTTATGAAACATCAAGATACACATCTAGTGAATAGAAGTGTTGAAGTAACCAAAGGTCGGATCTCTTTTAACATACTTTGAGATGTTCAAGATCCAATACGCAGAGCCATTGCAAGCTTTGAAGAGGTTTGAATGATGAAACTTCATCCAAGGCTTCGATTCAGCCTTTTAGCACTCTTGATGATGTGATTAAGCATGCTACCAAAGTGTAGAAGCAAGTTAAAGTAAGAAAGCAAGCATTATAGCTTATTCCGTGGATTACATTAGTTCTAGAATCTCATTAGAGTGTCTAATGGTGAATATGGAGAGTTGTAGTAAGAAGACACATATGGAGGCTTAAGCAACACCTATTGATGTGACTTTAAAGAATCAATGGTTTCATTGCCATGGATTTGGCCTTTTTAGCTGATATACCTAAAAGCAGAGTTATGAACCTTCAAGATACACATCTGAGTGAATAGAAGTGTTGAGCTGTAACCAATGGAGTCGGATCTCTTACAAGACACTTTGAGATGTTCAAGATCCAATACACAGAGCCATTGTAAGTTTTGAAGAGGGTTTGAGTGATAAAACTTCATCAAAGGCTTAGATTCAGCCTTTTAGCACTCTTGGCGATGTGATTAAGCATGCTACCAAAGTGTAGAAGCAAGTTATAGTAAGAAACAAGCATTATAAGCTTATCCCGTGGTTCTGTTAGTTCTTAGAATCTCATACGAGTTCCTAATGGTGAATATGGAGAGTTGTAGCAAAAGACACATATGGAGCTTAAGCACACCTATTGATGTGAAAATGAAGAATCAATGGTTTTCATTGACATGGATTTGGCCTTTTTTAGCTGATATACATAAAAAAAAGAGTTATGAACCTTCAAGATCACATACAAGTGAATAGTAGTGTTAAACTAACAAAGGAGTTGGATCTCTTACAATATACTTTGAGATGTTCAAGATCCGATTACGCAGAGCATTGTAGGCTTTGAAGAGGGTTTGATTGATGAAACTTCATCAAAGGCTTAGATTCTGCCTTTTAGCACTCTTGGCGATGTGATTAAGCATGCTACCAAAGTGTAGAAGCAAGTTAAAGTTAGAAACAAGCATTATAGCTTATCCATACCTCTGTTAGTTCTTAGAATCTCATAGGAGTTCCTAATGGTGAATATGGAGAGTTGTAGTAAGAAGACTTATATGGAGGCTTAAGCAACACTTATTGATATGAAAATGAAGAATCAATGATTTCATTGACATGGATTTGGCCTTTTTAGGCTGATATACCTAAAACGAGTTATGAAACATCCAAGATACACACAGTGAATAGAAGTGTTGAAGCTGTAACCAATGGAGTCGGATCTCTTACAACGTACTTTGAGATGTTCAAGATCCAATACAGAGCCATTGTAAGCTTTGAAGAGGTTTGAATGATGAAATTTCATCAAAGGCTTAGATTCAGCCTTTTAGCACTCTTGATGATGTGATTAAGCATGCTACCAAAGTGTAGAAGCAAGTTAAAGTAAGAAACAAGCATTATAAGCTTATTCCATGGTTCTGTTAGTTCGAGAATCTCATTAGAGTGTCTAATGGTGAAAATGGAGAGTTGTAGCAAGAAAACACATATGGAAAACAACACCTATTGATGTGACTTTAAAGAATCAATGGTTTCATTGCCATGGATTTGGCCTTTTTTAGCTGATATACCTAAAAACAGAGTTATGAACCTTGGGGATACACATACGAGTGAATAGAAGTGTTGAGCTGTAACCAATGGAGTCGGATCTCTTACAACATACTTTGAGATGTTCAAGATCCAATACGCAGAGCCATTGTAAGCTTTGAAGAGGGTTTGAGTGATGAAACTTCATCAAAGGCTTAGATTCAGCCTTTTAGCACTCTTGATGATGTGATTAAGCATGCTACCAAAGTGTAGAAGCAAGTTAAAATAAGAAACAAGCATTATAGCTTATGCCGTAGTTCTGTTAGTTCTGAGAATCTAATAAGAGTTTCTAATGGTGAAAATGGAGAGTTGTAGCAAGAAAACACGTATGGTGCAAGCAACACCTATTGATGTGAATTTGAAGAATTAATGGTTTCATTGACATGGATTTGGCCTTTTTTAGCTGATATACATAAAAACAGAGTTATGAACCTTCAAGATACACATACAAGTGAATAGAAGTCTTGAGGCTGTAACCAAAGTCGGATCTCTTACAACGGCTTTGAGATGTTCAAGATCCTTTACCGAGACCATTGTAGGCTTTGAAGAGGGTTTAAGTGATGAAACTTCATCAAGGGCTTAGATTCAGCCTTTGGCCTTCTTGGCGATGTGATTAAGCATGCTACCAAAGTGTAGAAGCAAGTTAAAGTAAGAAACAAGCATTATAGCTTATCCCGTAGCTCTGTTAGTTCTTAGAATCTCATAGGAGTTCCTAATGGTGAATATGGAGAGTTGTAGTAAGAAGACACATATGGGCTTAAGCAACACTTATTGATGTGAAAATGAAGAATCAATGGTTTCATTTACATGGATTTGGCCATTTTAGCTGATATACTTAAAAAGCGAGTAGTGAAACATCAAGATACCATGCAGTGAATAGAAGTGTTGAACTGTAACCAATGGAGTCGGATCTCTTACAACATACTTTGAGATGTTCAAGATCCAATACACAGAGCCATTGTAAGCTTTGAAGAGGTTTTGAATGATGAAACTTCATCAAAGGCTTAGATTCAGCCTATTAGCACTCTTGAAGATGTGATTAAGCATGCTACCAAAGTGTAGAAGTAAGTTAATGTAAGAAACAAGCATTATAAGCTTATCCCATAGTTCTGTTAGTTCCGAGAATCTCATTAGAGTTTCTAATGGTGAAAATGGAGAGTTGTAGCAAGAAAACACATATGGCGGCAAACAACACCTATTGATGTGACTTTAAAGAATCAATGGTTTCATTGACATGGATTTGGCCTTTTTTAGGTGATATACCTAAAAGCGAGTTATGAACCTTCAAGATACACATATGAGTGAATAGAAGTGTTGAGCTGTAACCAATGAGTCGGATCTCTTACAACATGCTTTGAGATGTTCAAGATCCGATACACGAGCCATTGTAAGCTTTGAAGAGGGTTTCAGTGATGAAACTTCATCAAAGGCTTTGATTCAGCCTTTTAGCACTCTTAATGATGTGATTAAGCATGCTACGAAAGTGTAGAAGCAAGTTAAAGTAAGAAACAAGCATTATAGTTTATCCCATGGTTCTGTTTGTTCTGAGAATCTAATAAGAGTTTCTAATGGTGAAAATGGAGAGTTGTAGCAAGAAAACACATATGGACGGCTTAAACACACCTATTGATGTGAATTTGAAGAATTAATGGTTTCATTGACATGGATTTGGCCTTTTTTAGCTGATATACCTAAAAACGAGTTATGAACCTTCAAGATACACATACAAGTGAATAGAAGTGTTGAGCTGTAACCAAAGAGTCGGATCTCTTACAACGGCTTTGAGATGTTCAAGATCCTGTACGCAGAGCCATTGTAGGCTTTGAAGAGGGTTTAAGTGATCCAAACTTCATCAAAGGCTTAGATTCAGCCTTTTAGCACTCTTGGCGATGTGATTAAGCATGCTACCAAAGTGTAGAAGCAAGTTAAAGTAAGAAACAAGCATTATAAGCTTATCCCGTAGCTTTGTTAGTTCTTAGAATCTCATAGGAGTTCCTAATGGTGAATATGGAGAGTTGTAGTAAGAAGACACATATGGAGGCTAAGCAACACTTATTGATGTGAAAATGAAGAATCAATGGTTTTCATTTACTTGGATTTGGCCATTTTTAGCTGATATCCTTAAAAAGCGAGTAATGAAACATCAAGATACACATCTGAGTGAATAGAAGTGTTGAACAGTAACCAATGGGTCGGATCTCTTACAATATACTTTGAGATGTTCAAGATCCAATACAGAGCCATTGTAAGTTTTGAAGAGGGTTTGAGTGATGAAACTTCATCAAAGGCTTAGATTCAGCCTTTTAGCACTCTTGTGATGTGATTAAGCATGCTACCAAAGTGTAGAACCAAGTTAAAGTAAGAAACAAGCATTATAGCTTATCCCGTGGTTCTGTTAGTTCTTAGAATCTCATACGAGTTCCTAATGGTGAATATGGAGAGTTGTAGTAAGAAGACACGTATGGAGGCTTAAACAACACCCGTTGATGTGAAAATGAAGAATCAATGGTTTTCATTGACATGGATTTGGCCATTTTTAGCTAATATACCTAAAAACAGAGTTATGAACCTTTAAGATACAAATAAGAGTGAATAGTAGTGTTAAACTAACAAAAGGAGTTGGATCTCTTACAATATACTTTGAGATGTTCAAGATCCGATTACGCAGAGGCATTGTAGGCTTTGAAGAGGATTTGATTGATGGAACTTCATCAAAGGCTTAGATTCTGCCTTTTAGCACTCTTGGCGATGTGATTAAGCATGCTACCAAAGTGTAGAAGCAAGTTAAAGTTATAAACAAGCATTATAGCTTATCCCATACCTCTGTTAGTTCTTTGAATCTCATAGGAGGTGCTAATGGGGAATATAGGGAGTTGTAGTAAGAAGACTTATATGGAGGCTTAAGCAACACTTATTGATATGAAAATGAAGAATCAATGATTTCATTGACATGGATTTGGCCTTTTTAGCTGATATACCTAAAAACGAGTTGTGAAACATCAAGATACACTTGAGTGAATAGAAGTGTTGAGCTGTAACCAATGGAGTCGGATCTCTTTTAACATACTTTGAGAAGTTCAAGATCCAATACGCGGAGCCATTAGAGCTTTGAAGAGGGTTTGAATGATGAAACTTCATCAAAGGCTTCGATTCAGCCTTTTAGCACTCTTGATGATGTGATTAAGCATGCTACCAAAGTGTAGAAGCAAGTTAAAGTAAGAAACAAGCATTATAGCTTATTCCATAGTTCCATTAGTTCAAGAATCTCATTAGAATGTCTAATGGTGAAAATGGGAGTTGTAGCAAGAAAACACATATGGGCTAAAACACCTATTGATGTGACTTTAAAGAATCAATGGTTTCATTGCCATGGATTTGGCCTTTTTTAGCTGATATACCTAAAAGCAGAGTTATAAACCTTCAAGATACACATACAGTGAATAGAAGTGTTGAACTGTAACCAATGGAGTCGGATCTCTTACAACGTACTTTGAGATGTTCAAGATCCAATACAGAGCCATTGTAAGCTTTGAAGAGGGTTTGAGTGATGAAACTTCATCAAAGGCTTAGATTCGGCCTTTTAGCACTCTTGATGATGTGATTAAGCATGCTACCAAAGTGTAGAAGCAAGTTAAAATAAGAAACAAGCATTATAGCTTATCCCGTGGTTCCGTTAGTTCGAGAATCTAATAAGAGTTTCTAATGGTGAAAATGGAGAGTTGTAAGCAAGACACGTATGGCGGCTTAAACAACACCTATTGATGTGAATTTGAAGAATTAATGGTTTCATTGACATGGATTTGGCCTTTTTTAGCTGATATACATAAAAACAGAATTATGAACCTTCAAGATACACATACAAGTGAATAGAAGTCTTGAACTGTAACCAAAGGTCGGATCTCTTACAGCTTTGAGATGTTCAAGATCCTGTACACAGAGCCATTGTAGGCTTTGAAGAGGGTTTAAGTGATGAAACTTCATCAAAGGCTTAGATTCAGCCTTTCAGCACTCGTGACGATGTGATTAAGCATGCTACCAAAGTGTAGAAGCAAGTCAGAGTAAGAAACAACCAATATAGCTTATCCATAGCTCTGTTAGTTCTTAGAATCTCATAGGAGTTCCTAATGGTGAATATGGAGAGTTGTAGTAAGAAGACACATATGGAGGCTTAAGCAACACTTATTGATGTGAAAATGAAGAATCAATGGTTTTCATTTACATGGATTTTTGCCATTTTAGGTGATATACTTAAAAGCGAGTAGTGAAACATCAATATACACATACGAGTGAATAGAAGTGTTGAGCTGTAACCAATGAGTCGGATCTCTTACAACATACTTTGAGATGTTCAAGATCCAATACACAGAGCCATTGTAAGCTTTGAAGAGGGTTTGAATGATGAAACTTCATCAAAGACTTATATTCAGCCTATTAGCACTCTTGAAGATGTGATTAAGCATGCTACCAAAGTGTAGAAGTAAGTTAATGTAAGAAACAAGCATTATAGCTTATCCCATAGTTCTGTTAGTTCTGTTAGTTCTGAGAATCTCATTAGAGTTTCTAATGGTGAAAATGGAGAGTTGTAGCAAGAAAACACATATGGGCGGCTTAAACAACACCTATTGATGTGACTTTAAATAATCAATGGTTTCATTGACATGGATTTGGCCTTTTTTAGCTGATATACCTAAAAACAGAGTTATGAACCTTCAAGATACATCACAGTGAATCGAAGTGTTGAACTGTAACCAATGGAGTCGGATCTCTTACAACATACTTTGAGATGTTCAAGATCCAATACACAGAGCCATTGTAAGCTTTGAAGAGGGTTTGAGTGATGAAACTTCATCAAAGGCTTAGATTCAGCCTTTTAGCACTCTTGATGATATGATTAAGCATGCTACCAAAGTGTAGAAGCAAGTTAAAATAAGAAACAAGCATTATAGCTTATGCCGTGGTTCAGTTAGTTACGAGAATCTAATAAGAGTTTCTAATGGTGAAAATGGAGAGTTGTAGCAAGAAAACACGTATGGACGGCTTAAACAACACCTATTGATGTGAATTTGAAGAATTAATGGTTTCATTGACATGGATTTGGCCTTTTTTTAGCTGATATACATAAAAACAGAGTTATGAACCTTCAAGATACACATAAGTGAATAGAAGTCTTGAACTGTAACCAAAGGGTCGGATCTCTTACAACGGCTTTGAGATGTTCAAGATCCTGTACCAGAGCCATTGTAGGCTTTGAAGAGGGTTTAAGTGATGAAACTTCATCAAAGGCTTAGATTCAGCCTTTGCCTCGTGGCGATGTGATTAAGCATGCTACCAAAGTGTAGAAGCAAGTTAAAGTAAGAAACAAGCACTATAAGCTTATCCGATAGCTCTGTTAGTTCTTAGAATCTCATAGGAGTTCCTAATGGTGAATATGGGAGTTGTAGTAAGAAGACACATATGGAGGCTTAAGCGACACTTATTGATGTGAAAATGAAGAATCAATGGTTTCATTTACATGGATTTTTGCCATTTTAGCTGATATACTTAAAAGCAGTAGTGAAACATCAAGATACACATCCGAGTGAATAGAAGTGTTGAACTGTAACCAAGGAGTCGGATCTCTTACAGCATACTTTGAGATGTTCAAGATCCAATACGGAGCCATTGTAAGCTTTGAAGGGGTTGTGAATGATGAAACTTCAGCAAAGACTTATATTCAGCGGATTAGCACTGTTGAAGATGTGATTAAGCATGCTACGAAAGTGTAGAAGGAAGTTAATGAAAGAAACAAGCAGTATAGCTTATCCCGTGGTTCATTAGTTCTAGAATCTCATTAGAGTTTCTAATGGTGAAAATGGAGAGTTGTAGCAAGAAAACACATATGGGCGGCTTAAGCAACACCTATTGATGTGACTTTAAAGAATCAATGGTTTCATTGACATGGATTTGGCCTTTTTTAGCTGATATACCTAAAAGCAGAGTTATGAACCTTCAAGATCACATCACTAGTGAACAGAAGTGTTGAACTGTAACCAACGGAGTCGGATCTCTTACAACATACTTTGAGATGTTCAAGATCCAATACACAGAGCCATTGTAAGCTTTGAAGAGGGTTTGAGTGATGAAACTTCATCAAAGGCTTAGATTCAGCCTTTTAACACTCTTGATGATGTGATTACGCATGCTACCAAAGTGTAGAAGCAAGTTAAAATAAGAAACAAGCATTATAGCTAATGCCATATTTCTGTTAGTTCTGAGAATCTAATAAGAGTTTCTAATGGTGAAAATGGAGAGTTGTAGCAAGAAAACACATATGGAGGCTAAACAACACCTATTGATGTGAATTTGAAGAATTAATGGTTTCATTGACATGGCTTTGGCCTTTTTTAGCTGATATACCTAAAAACAGAGTTATGAACCTTCAAGATACACATACAAGTGAATAGAAGTGTTGAACTGTAACCAAAGGAGTCGGATCTCTTACAACAGCTTTGAGATGTTCAAGATCCGTACGCAGAGCCATTGTAGGCTTTGAAGAGGGTTTAAGTGATCAAACTTCATCAAAGGCTTAGATTCAGCCTTTTAGCACTCTTGACGATGTGATTAAGCATCTACCAAAGTGTAGAAGCAAGTTAAAGTAAGAAACAAGCATTATAAACTTATCCGTAGCTTTGTTAGTTCTTAGAATCTCATAGGAGTTCCTAATGGTGAATATGGAGAGTTGTAGTAAGAAGCACATATGGAGGCTAAACAACACTTATTGATGTGAAAATGAAGAATCAATGGTTTTCATTTACATGGATTTGGCCATTTTTAGCTGATATCTTAAAAAAGAGTAGTGAAACATCAAGATACACATACTAGTGAATAGAAGTGTTGAACGGTAACCAATGGAGTCGGATCTCTTACAATATACTTTGAGATGTTCAAGATCCAATACAGAGCCATTGTAAGTTTTGAAGAGGGTTTGAGTGATGAAACTTCATCAAAGGCTTAGATTCTGCCTTTTAGCACTCTTGATGATGTGATTAAGCATGCTCACAAAGTATAGACGCAAGTTAAAGTAAGAAACAAGCATTATAAGCTTATCCCGTAGTTCTGTTAGTTCTTAGAATCTCATACGAGTTCCTAATGGTGAATATGGAGAGTTGTAGCAAGAAGACACATATGGAGGCTAAGCAACACCCATTGATGTAAAATGAAGAATCAATGGTTTTCATTGACATGGATTTGGCCATTTTTAGCTAATATACCTAAAAGCAGAGTTATGAACCTTTAAGATACAAATAAGACTGAATAGTAGTGTTAAACTAACAAAAGGAGTTGGATCTCTTACAATATACTTTGAGATGTTCAAGATCCGATTACGCAGGCATTGTAGGCTTTGAAGAGGGTTTGATTGATGAAACTTCATCAAAGGCTTAGGTTCTGCCTTTTAGCACTCTTGGTGATGTGATTACCAAAGTGTAGTAGCAAGTTAAAGTTATAAACAAGCATTATAAGCTTATCCCATACCTCTGTTAGTTCTTAGAATCTCATAGGAGTTCCTAATGGTGAATATGGAGAGTTGTAGTAAGAAGACTCATATGGAGGCTTACACAACACTTATTGATATGAAAATGAAGAATCAATGATTTCATTGACATGGATTTGGCCTTTTTTAGGTGATATACCTAAAAAGCAGAGTTGTGAAACATCAAGATACACATACAGTGAATAGAAGTGTTGAACTGTAACCAAAGGAGTCGGATCTCTTACAACATACTTTGAGATGTTCAAGATCCAATACGCAGAGCCATTGTAAGCTTTGAAGAGGGTTTGAATGATGAAACTTCATCAAAGGCTTAGATTCAGCCTATTAGCACTCTTGAAGATGTGATTAAGCATGCTACCAAAGTGTAGAAGTAAGTTAATGTAAGAAACATTATAAACTTATCCCATGGTTCTATTAGTTCTGAGAATCTCATTAGAGTTTCTAATGGTGAATATGGAGAGTTGTGCAAGAAACACATATGGAGGCTTAACAACACCTATTGATGTGACTTTAAAGAATCAATGGTTTCATTGACATGGATTTGGCCTTTTTAGGTGATATACCTAAAAAGCGAGTTATGAACCTTCAAGATCACATCACGAGTCAATAGAAGTGTTGAGCTGTAACCAATGGAATCGGATCTCTTACAACGTACTTTGAGATGTTCAAGATCCAATACGCAGAGCCATTGTAAGCTTTGAAGGGGGTTTGAGTGATGAAACTTCATCAAAGGCTTAGATTCAGCCTTTTAGCACTCTTGATGATGTGATTAAGCATGCTTACCAAAGTGTAGAAGCAAGTTAAAATAAGAAACAAGCATTATAGCTTATGCCGTGGTTCCGTTAGTTACAAGAATCTAATAAGAATTTCTAATGGTGAAAATGGAGAGTTGTAGCAAGAAAACACATATGGACGGCTTAAGCAACACCTATTGATGTGAATTTGAAGAATTAATGGTTTTCATTGACATGGATTTGGCCTTTTTTGGCTGATATACCTAAAACAGAGTTGTGAAACATCAAGATACACATACGAGTGAATAGTAGTGTTTAGCTGTAACCAAGGGAGGCGTATCTCTTACAACGGCTTTGAGAGGTTCGAAATCGTGTACACAGAACCATTGTAGGCTTTGAAGAGGGTTTAAGTGATGAAACTTCATCAAAGGCTTAGATTCAGCCTTTTAGCACTCTTGGCGATGTGATTAAGCATGCTTACCAAAGTGTAGAAGCAAGTTAAAGTAAGAAACAAGCATTATAAGCTTATCCCGTAGCTCTGTTAGTTCTTAGAATCTCATAGGAGTTCCTAATGGTGAATATGGAGAGTTGTAGTAAGAAGACTTATATGGAGGCTAAGCAACACTTATTGATATGAAAATGAAGAATCAATAATTTCATTGACATGGATTTGGCCTTTTTTAGGTGATATACCTAAAAAGCAGAGTTGTGAAACATCAAGATACATCACAGTGAATAGAAGTGTTGAGCTGTAACCAAATGAGTCGGATCTCTTTTAACATACTTTGAGATGTTCAAGATCCAATACACGAGCCATTGTAAGCTTTGAAGAGGTTTGAATGATGAAACTTCATCCAAGGCTTCGATTCAGCCTTTTAGCACTCTTGATGATGTGATTAAGCATGCTACCAAAGTGTAGAAGCAAGTTAAAGTAAGAAACAAGCATTATAAGCTTATCCATAGTTCTGTTAGTTCTGAGAATCTCATTATAGTGTCTAATGGTGAAAATGGAGAGTTGTAGCAAGAAAACACATATGGACGGCTTAAGCAACACCTATTGATGTGACTTTAAAGAATCAATGGTTTTCATTGCCATGGATTTGGCCTTTTTTAGCTGATATACCTAAAAGCGAGTTATGAACCTTCAAGATACACATCTGAGTGAATAGAAGTGTTGAACTGTAACCAATGAAGTCGGATCTCTTACAACATACTTTGAGATGTTCAAGATCCAATACGCAGAGCCATTGTAGCTTTGAAGAGGGTTTGAGTGATGAAACTTCATCAAAGGCTTAGATTCAGCCTTTTAGCACTCTTGATGATGTGATTAAGCATGCTTACCAAAGTGTAGAAGCAAGTTAAAATAAGAAACAAGCATTATAGCTTATCCCATGGATTACGTTAGTTCGAGAATCTAATAAGAGTTTCTAATGGTGAAAATGGAGAGTTGTAGCAAGAAACACATATGGGCTTAAACAACACCTATTGATGTGAATTTGAAGAATTAATGGTTTCATTGACATGGATTTGGCCTTTTTTAGCTGATATACCTAAAAGCAGAGTTATGAACCTTCAAGATACACATACAAGTGAATAGAAGTCTTGAGCTGTAACCAAAGTCGGATCTCTTACAACAGCTTTGAGATGTTCGAGATCCTGTACCAGAGCCATTGTGAGGCTTTGAAGAGGTTTAAGTGATGAAACTTCATCAAAGGCTTAGATTCAGCCTTTGGCACTCGTGATGATGTGATTAAGCATGCTTTACCAAAGTGTAGAAGCAAGTTAAAGTAAGAAACAAGCATTATAAGCTTATCCATAGCTCTGTTAGTTCTTAGAATCTCCATAGGAGTTCCTAATGGTGAATATGGAGAGTTGTAGTAAGAAGACACATATGGGGCTTAAACAACACTTATTTGTGTGAAAAAGAAGAATCAATGGTTTTTCATTTACATGGATTTTGCCATTTTTAGGTGATATACTTAAAAGGCGAGTAGTGAAACATCAAGATACACATACAGTGAATAGAAGTGTTGAACTGTAACCAATGGAGTCGGATCTCTTACAACATACTTTGAGATGTTCAAGATCCAATACACAGAGCCATTGTAAGCTTTGAAGAGGGTTGGAATGATGAAACTTCATCAAAGGCTTAGATTCAGCCTATTAGCACTCTTGAAGATGTGATTAAGCATGCTACCAAGCTGAAGAAGCAAGTAAAAGTAAAAAACAAGTATTATAGCTTATCCTGCAGTTCTGTTAGTTCTGAGAATCTCATTAGAGTTTCTAATGGTGAAAATGGAGAGTTGTAGCAAGAAAACACATATGGGGCTTAAACACACCTATTGATGTGACTTTGAAGAATCAATGGTTTCATTGACAGGGATTTGGTCTTTTTTAGCTGATATACCTAAAAACAGAGTTATGAACCGTCAAGATACACATACGAGTGAGTAGAGGTGTTGAGCGGTAACCGATGGAGTCGGGTCTCGTACAACGTACTTTGAGATGTTCAAGATCCAATACCAGAGCCATTGTAAGCTTTGAAGAGGGTTTGAGTGATGAAACTTCATCAAAGGCTTAGATTCAGCCTTTTAGCACTCTTGATGATGTGATTAAGCATGCTTACCAAAGTGTAGAAGCAAGTTAAAATAAGAAACAAGCATTATAGCTTATCCATAGTTCTGTTAGTTCCGAGAATCTAATAAGAGTTTCTAATGGTGAAAATGGGAGTTGTAGCAAGAAAACACATATGGGCGAACTTAACACCTATTGATGTGAATTTGAAGAATTAATGGTTTCATTGACATGGATTTGGCCTTTTTTGGCTGATATACCTAAAAACAGAGTTATGAACCTTGAAGATACACGTACAAGTGAATAGAAGTGTTGAGCTGTAACCAAAGTCGGATCTCTTACAACGGCTTTGAGATGTTCAAGATCCTGTACATAGAGCCATTGTAGGCTTTGAAGAGGGTTTAAGTGATCAAACTTCATCAAAGGCTTAGATTCAGTCTTTTAGCACTCTTGGTGATGTGATTAAGCATGCTACCAAAGTGTAGAAGCAAGTTAAAGTAAAAACAAGCATTATAGCTTATCCCATAGCTTTGTTAGTTCTTAGAATCTCATAGGAGTTCCTAATGGTGAATATGGAGAGTTGTAGTAAGAAAACACATATGGAGCTTAAACAACACTTATTGATGTGAAAATGAAGAATCAATGGTTTTCATTTACATGGATTTGGCCATTTTTAGCTGATATCCTTAAAAAGCAGTAGTGAAACATCAAGATACACTACAGTGAATAGAAGTGTTGAGCGTAACCAAAGGAGTCGGATCTCTTACAATATACTTTGAGATGTTCAAGATCCAATACACAGAGCCATTGTAAGTTTTGAAGAGGGTTTGAGTGATGAAACTTCATCAAAGGCTTAGATTCAGCCTTTTAGCACTCTTGATGATGTGATTAAGCATCTTTACCAAAGTGTAGAAGCAAGTTAAAGTAAGAAGCAAGCATTATAAACTTATCCCATGGTTCTGTTAGTTCTTAGAATCTCATAAGAGTTCCTAATGGTGAATATGGAGAGTTGTAGCAAGAAGACACATATGGAGGCTTAAGCAACACCATTGATGTGAAAATGAAGAATCAATGGTTTCATTGACATGGATTTGGCCATTTTTAGCTAATATACCTAAAAGCAGTTATGAACCTTTAAGATACAAATAAGAGTGAATAGTAGTGTTAAACTAACAAAAGGAGTTGGATCTCTTACAATATACTTTGAGATGTTCAAGATCCAGTACGCGGAGGCATTGGAGGCTTTGAAGAGGTTTGATTGATGAAACTTCATCAAAGGCTTAGATTCCCTTTTAGCACTCTTGATGATGTGATTAAGCATGCTACCAAAGTGTAGAAGCAAGTTAAAGTTATAAACAAGCATTATAGCTTATCCCATACCTTTGTTAGTTCTTAGAATCTCATAGGAGTTCCTAATGGTGAATATGGAGAGTTGTAGTAAGAAGACTCATATGGAGGCAAACAACACTTATTGATGTGAAAATGAAGAATCAATGATTTCATTGACATGGATTTGGCCTTTTTAGCTGATATACCTAAAAACAGAGTTGTGAAACATCAAGATACACATCCGAGTGAATAGAAGTGTTGAACTGTAACCAAAGAGTCGGATCTCTTACAACGTACTTTGAGATGTTCAAGATCCAATACACAGAGCCATTGTAAGCTTTGAAGAGGGTTTGAATGATGAAACTTAATCATAGGCTTTGATTCAGCCTATTAGCACTATTGAAGATGTGATTAAGCATGCTTTACCAAAGTGTAGAAGTAAGTTAAAGTAAGAAACAAGCATTATAGCTTATCCCATAGTTACTGTTAGTTCTGAGAATCTCATTAGAGTTTCTAATGGTGAATATGGAGAGTTGTAGCAGAAAACACATATGGGCGGCTTAAGCAACACCTATTGATGTGACTTTAAAGAATCAATGGTTTCATTGACATGGATTTGGCCTTTTTTGGGTGATATACCTAAAAACAGAGTTATGAACCTTCAAGATACACATCGAGTCAATAGAAGTGTTCAACTGTAACCAATGGAATCGGATCTCTTACAACGTACTTTGAGATGTTCAAGATCCAATACAGAGCCATTGTAAGCTTTGAAGAGGGTTTGAGTGATGAAACTTCATCAAAGGCTTAGATTCAGCCTTTTAGCACTCTTGATGATGTGATTAAGCATGCTACCAAAGTGTAGAAGCAAGTTAAAATAAGAAACAAGCATTAAGCTTATCCGTGGATTACATTAGTTCAGAGAATCTAATAAGAATTTCTAATGGTGAAAATGGAGAGTTGTAGCAAAAGAAACACATATGGAGCTTAAACAACACTATTGATGTGAATTTGAAGAATTAATGGTTTCATTGACATGGATTTGGCCTTTTTTAGCTAATATACCTAAAAACAGAGTTATGAACCTTCGAGATACACTTACAAGTGAATAGAAGTGTTGATCTGTAGCCAAAGGGGTCGGGTCTCTTACAGCGGCTTTGAGATGTTCAAGATCCTATACCAGAGCCATTGTGGCTTTGAAGAGGTTTTAAGTGATCAAACTTCATCAAGGCTTAGATTCAGTCTTTTAGCACTCTTGATGATGTGATTAAGCATGCTACCAAAGTGTAGAAGCAAGTTAAAGTAAGAAACAAGCATTATAAGCTTATCCCGTAGCTCTGTTAGTTCTTAGAATCTCATAGGAGTTCCTAATGGTGAATATGGAGAGTTGTAGTAAGAAGACACTATGGAAGCTTAAACAACACTTATTGATGTGAAAATGAAGAATCAATGGTTTCATTGACATGGATTTGGCCATTTTTAGCTAATATACCTAAAAAGCAGTTATGAACCTTCAAGATACGAATAAGAGTAAATAGTAGTGTTAAACTAACAAAAGGGTTGGATCTCTTACAATATACTTTGAGATGTTCAAGATCCAATACCTGAGGGCATTGTGAGGCTTTGAAGAGGGTTTGAGTGATGAAACCTCATCAAAGGCTTAGATTCAGCCTTTTAGCACTCTTGATGGTGTGATTAAGCATGCTACCAAAGTGTAGAAGCAAGTTAAAGTTAGAAACAAGCATTGTAGCTTATCCCATACCTCTGTTAGTTCTTAGAATCTCATAGGAGTTCCTAATGGTGAATATGGAGAGTTGTAGCAAGAAGACACATATGGAGGTTTAAACAACACCTATTGATGTGAAAATAAAGAATCAATGGTTTCATTGACATGGATTTGGCCTTTTTTAGCTGATATACCTAAAAACAAAGTTATGAACCTTCAAGATACACATACATGTGAATAGAAGTGTTGAACTGTAAACAAAGGAGTCGGATCTCTTACAACAGCTTTGAGATGTTGAAGATCCAATACAGAGCCATTGAAGCTTTGAAGAGGGTTTGAATGATGAAACTTCATCCAAAGGCTTCGATTCAGCCTTTTAGCACTCTTGATGATGTGATTAAGCATGCTACCAAAGTGTAGAAGCAAGTTAAAGTAAAAAGCAAGCATTATAGCTTATCCATGGTTCCGTTAGTTCGAGAATCTCATTAGAGTTTCTAATGGTGAAAATGGAGAGTTGTAGCAAGGGAAACACATATGGGGAGCAAACAACACCTATTGATGTGACTTTAAAGAATCAATGGTTTCATTGACATGGATTTGGTTCTTTTTTAGCTGATATACCTAAAACAGAGTTATGAACCTTGAAGATACGCATACAGTGAATAGAAGTGTTGACTGTAACCAATGGAGTCGGATCTCTTACAACATACTTTGAGATGTTCAAGATCCAATACACAAAGCCATTGTAAGCTTTGATGAGGGTTTAAGTGATGAAACTTCATCAAAGGTTAGATTTGACCTTTTAGCACTCTTGGTGATGTGATTAAGCATGCTACCAAAGTGTAGAAGCAAGTTAAATTAAGAAACAAGCATTATACCTTATCCCATAGCTCTGTTAGTTCTTAGAATCTCATAGGAGTTCCTAATGGTGAATATGGAGAGTTATAGCAAGAAGACACATATGGAGGCTTAAACAACACCTATTGATGTGAAAATGAAGAATCAATGGTTTCATTGACATGGATTTGGCCTTTTTTAGCTGATATACCTAAAAACAGAGTTATGAACCTTCAAGATACACATACAAGTGAATAGAAGTGTTGAACTGTAACCAAAGTGGGATCTCTTACAATGCTTTGAGATGTTCAAGATCCCTATACTAGAGCCATTGTAGGCTTTGAAGAGGGTTTAAGTGATGAAACTTCATCAAGGCTTAGATTCAGCCTTTTAGCACTCTCGATGATGTGATTAAGCATGCTACCAAAGTGTAGAAGCAAGTTAAAGTAAGAAAAAAGCATTATAAGCTTATCCCATAGCTCTGTTAGTTCTTAGAATCTCATAGGAGTTCCTAATGGTGAATATGGAGAGTTGTAGTAAGAAGACACATATGGGCTTAAACAGCACCTATTGATGTGAAAATAAAGAATCAATGGTTTCATTGACATGGATTTGGCCATTTTTAGCTTATATACCTAAAAAAGAGTTATAAACCTTCAAGATACACATGCAGTGAATAGAAGTGTTCAAGCTGTAACCAAAAGTCGGATCTATTACAACAGCTTTGAGATGTTCAAGATCCTGTACCGGAGCCATTGTAGGCTCTGAAGAGGTTTAAGTGATCGAAACTTCATCAAAGGCTTAGATTCAGCTTATTAGCTCTCTCGATGATGTGATTAAGCATGCTACCAAAGTGTAGACGCAAGTTAAAGTAAGAAAAGAAGCATTATAGCTTATCCCGTGGCTCTGTTAGTTCTTAGAATCTCATAGGAGTTCCTAATGGTGAATATGGAGAGTTGTAGTAAGAAGACACATATGGAGGCTTAAACAACACTTATTGATGTGAAAATGAAGAATCAATGGTTTCATTTACATGGATTTGGCCATTTTGGTGATATACCTAAAACAAAGTAGTGAAACATCAAGATACATCTGAGTGAATAGAAGTGTTGAACTGTAACCAATAAGTCGGATCTCTTACAACATACTTTGAGATGTTCAAGATCTAATACAAGAGCCATTGTAAGGTTTGAAGAGGGTTTAAGTGATGAAACTTCATCAAAGGCTTAGATTCACCTTTTAGCACTCTTGATGATGTGATTAAGCATGCTTACCAAAGTGTAGAAGCAAGTTTAAATAAGAAACAAGCATTATAAACTTATCCATAGTTCATTAGTTGAGAATCTAATAAGAGTTTCTAATGGTGAAAATGGAGAGTTGTAGCAAGAAAACACATATGGACTGCTTAAACAACACCTATTGATGTGAATTTGAAGAATTAATGGTTTCATTGACATGGATTTGGCCTTTTTTAGGTGATATACCTAAAAGCAGAGTTATGAACCTTCAAGATCACATACGAGTGAATAGAAGTGTTGAACTGTAACCAATGGAGTCGGATCTCTTACCATGCTTTGAGATGTTCAAGATCCAATACACAGAGCCATTGTAAGCTTTGAAGGGTTTGAGTGATGAAACTTCATCAAAGGCTTAGATTCAGCCTTTTAGCTCTCTTGATGATATTATTAAACATCTACCAAAGTGTAGAAGCAAGTTAAAATAAGAAACAAGCATTATAAACTTATCCCGTAGTTCTATTAGTTCTTAAAATCTCATAAGAGTTTCTAATGGTGAATATGGAGAGTTGTAGCATGAAGACACATATGGACGGCTTAAACAACACCTATTGATGTGAATATGAAGAATCAAGGGTTTCATTGACATGAATTTGGCCATTTTAGCTGATATTTTTAAAAACATATTTATGAACCTTCAAGATACAAATAAGAGTGAATAGAAGTCTTAAACTAATCAAAGGAGTCGGATATCTTCCAACTGCTTTGAGATATTCAAGATCCTGTACACAAAGCCATTGTAGGCTTTGAAGAGGGGTTGAGTGATGAAACTTCATCAAAGGCTTAGATTCTGCCTTTTAGCACTCTTGATGATGTGATTAAGCAAGCTACCAAAGTGTAAAAGCAAGTTAAAGTAAGAAACAAGCATTATAGCTTATCCCATAGCTCTGTTAGTTCTTAGAATCTCATAGGAGTTTCTAATGGTAAATATGGAGAGTTCTAGCAAGAAGACACATATGGAGGCTTAAACAACACCTATTGATGTGAAAATAAAGAATCAATGGTTTCATTGACATGAATTTGGCCATTTTGGTGATATACCTAAAAGCGAGTTATGAACCTTCAAGATACACATACAGTGAATAGAAGCGTTGAGCTGTAACCAAAGAAGTAGCATCTCTTACAACTGCTTTGAGATGTTCAAGATCCTGTACACAGACCCATTGTAACCTTTGAAAAGGGTTTGAGTGATAAAACTTCATCAAAGGCTTAGATTCACCTTTTAGCACTCTTGATGATGTTATTAAGCATCTTTACCAAAGTGTAGAAGCAAGTTAAAAGTAAGAGACAAGCATTATAGCTTATCCCGTACTTCTTTTAGTTCTTAAAATCTCATAAGAGTTTCTAATGGTGAATATGGAGAGTTGTAGCAAGAAGACACATATGGAGGCTTAAACAACACCTATTGATGTGAATATGAAGAATCAATGGTTTCATTGACATGAATTTGGCCATTTTAGCTGATATACTTAAAAGCAGATTTATGAACCTTCAAGATACAAATAAGAGTGAATAGAAGTGTTAAACTAACCAAAGAAGTCGGATCTCTTCCAAGGCTTTGAGATGTTTAAGATCCTATACACAAAGCCATTGTGAGGCTTTAAAGAGGGTTTGAGTGACAAAACTTCATCAAAGGCTTAGATTCAGCCTTTTAGCACTCTTGATGATGTGATTAAGCATGCTACCAAAGTGTAGAAGCAAGTTAAAGTAAGAAACAAGCATTATAACTTATCCCGTAGTTCTGTTAGTTCTTAGAATCTCATAGGAGTTCCTAATGGTGAATATGGAGAGTTGTTGTAAGAAGACACATATGGAAGCCTAAGCAACACCTATTGATGTGAAAATAAAGAATCAATGGTTTTCATTGACATGGATTTGGCCATTTTTAGCTTATATACCTAAAAAAAAAAGAGTTATGAACCTTCAAGATACACATCGAGTGAATAGAAGTGTTCAAGCTGTAACCAAAAGAGTCGGATCTCTTACAACAGCTTTGAGATGTTCAAGATCCCTGCAAGAGCCATTGTGAGGCTCTGAAGAGGGTTTAAGTGATCGAAACTTCATCAAAGGCTTAGATTCAGCCTTTTAGCACTCTCGACGATGTGATTAAGCATGCTACCAAAGTGTAGAAGCAAGTTAAAGTAAGAAAGAAGCATTATAGCTTATCCCGTAGTTCTGTTAGTTCTTAGAATCTCATAGGAGTTCCTAATGGTGAATATGGGAGTTGTAGTAAGAAGACACATATGGAGGCTAAACAACACTTATTGATATGAAATTGAAGAATCAATGGTTTCATTTACATGGATTTGGCCATTTTTTAGGTGATATACCTAAAAACAAAGTAATGAAACATCAAGATACACATCCCAGTGAATAGAAGTGTTGAACTGTAACCAATAAAGTCGGATCTCTTACAACGTACTTTGAGATGTTCAAGATCCATTACGAGCCATTGTAAGGTTTGAAGAGGGTTTAAGTGATGAAACTTCATCAAAGGCTTAGATTCAGCCTTTTAGCACTCTTGGCGATGTGATTAAGCATGCTTACCAAAGTGTAGAGCAAGTTTAAATAAGAAAGAAGCATTATAAACTTATCCCATGGTTCCGTTAGTTCTGAGAATCTAATAAGAGTTTCTAATGGTGAAAATGGAGAGTTGTAGCAAGAAAACACATATGGACTGCTCAAACAACACCTATTGATGTGAATTTGAAGAATTAATGGTTTCATTGACATGGATTTGGCCTTTTTTAGCTGATATACCTAAAAACAGAGTTATGAACCTTCAAGATACACATACGAGTGAATAGAAGTGTTGAACTGTAACCAATGGAGTCGGATCTCTTACAACATACTTTGAGATGTTCAAGATCCAATACACAGAGCCATTGCAAGGTTTGAAGAGGGTTTAAGTGATGAAACTTCATCAAAGGCTTAGATTCAGCCTTTTAGCACTCTTGATGATGTGATTAAGCATGCTACCAAAGTGTAGAAGCAAGTTAAAGTAAGAAACAAGCATTATAGCTTATCCCATAAGTATGTTAGTTCTGAGAATCTCATTAGAGTTTCTAATGGTGAAAATGGAGAGTTGTAGCAAGAAAACACATATGGGCGTCTTAAACAACACCTATTGATGTGACTTTAAAGAATCAATGGTTTCATTGACATGGATTTGGCCTTTTTTAGCTGATATACCTAAAAGCAGAGTTATGAACCTTCAAGATACACATACAGTGAATAGAAGTGTTGAGCTGTAACCAAGGAGTCGGATCTCTTACAACATACTTTGAGATGTTCAAGATCCAATACCAGAGCCATTGTAAGCTTTGAAGAGGGTTTGAGTGATGAAACTTCATCAAAGGCTTAGATTGACCTTTTAGCTCTCTTGATGATATTATTAAACATGCTACCAAAGTGTAGAAGCAAGTTAAAGTAAGAAACAAGCATTATAGCTTATCCCATAGTTCTATTAGTTCTTAAAATCTCATAAGAGTTTCTAATGGTGAATATGGAGAGTTGTAGCAAGAAGCACATATGGACGGCTTAACCAACACCTATTGATGTGAATATGAAGAATCAAGGGTTTCATTGACATGGATTTGGCCTTTTTTAGCTGATATTTTTAAAACATATTTATGAACCTTCAAGATAACAAATAAGAGTGAATAGAAGTCTTAAGCTAATCAAAGGGTCGGATCTATTCCAACTGCTTTGAGATATTCAAGATCCATACGCAGAGCCATTGTAGGCTTTGAAGAGGGGTTTGAGTGATGAAACTTCATCAAAGGCTTAGATTCTGCCTTTTAGCACTCTTGATGATGTGATTAAGCAAGCTACCAAAGTGTAAAAGCAAGTTAAAGTAAGAAACAAGCATTATAAACTTATCCCGTAGCTCTGTTAGTTCTTAGAATCTCATAGGAGTTTCTAATGGTAAATATGGAGAGTTTAGCAAGAAGACACATATGGAGGCTAAACAACACCTATTGATGTGAAAATAAAGAATCAATGGTTTCATTGACATGGATTTGGCCATTTTTAGCTGTATACCTAAAAACAGAGTTATGAACCTTCAAGATATACATACAGTGAATAGAAGCGTTGAACTGTAACCAAAGTCGCATCTCTTACAACTGCTTTGAGATGTTCAAGATCCTGTACACAGACCCATTGTAACCTTTGAAAAGGGTTTGAGTGATAAAACTTCATCAAAGGCTTAGATTGACCTTTTTAGCACTCTTGATGATGTTATTAAGCATGCTTACCAAAGTGTAGAAGCAAGTCAAAGTAAGAAACAAGTATTATAGCTTATCCCATACTTCTTTTAGTTCTTAAAATCTCATAAGAGTTTCTAATGGTGAATATGGAGAGTTGTAGCAAGACACCCATATGGGCGGCTAAACAACACCTATTGATGTGAATATGAAGAATCAATGGTTTCATTGACATGAATTTGGCCATTTTTAGCTGATATACTTAAAAACAGATTTATGAACCTTCAAGATACAAATAAGAGTGAATAGAAGTGTTAAACTAACCAAAGAAGTCGGATCTCTTCCAAAGGCTTTGAGATGTTTAAGATCCTATACACAAAGCCATTGTAGGCTTTAAAGAGGGTTTGAGTGATGAAACTTCATCAAAGGCTTAGATTCAGCCTTTTAGCACTCTTGATGATGTGATTAAGCATGCTACCAAAGTGTAGAAGCAAGTTAAAGTAAGAAACAAGCATTATAGCTTATCCCATAGTTCTGTTAGTTCTTAGAATCTCATAAGAGTTCCTAATGGTGAATATGGAGAGTTGTAGTAAGAAGACACATATGGAGGCTTAAACAACACCTATTGATGTGAAAATAAAGAATCAATGGTTTCATTGACATGGATTTGGCCATTTTTAGCTTATATACCTAAAAAAAGAGTTATAAACCTTCAAGATACACATACGAGTGAATAGAAGTGTTCAACTGTAACCAAAGGAGTCGGATCTATTACAACAGCTTTGAGATGTTCAAGATCCTGTACATAGAGCCATTGTAGGCTTTGAAGAGGGTTTAAGTGATCAAACTTCATCAAAGGCTTAGATTCAGCCTTTTAGCACTCTCGACGATGTGATTAAGCATGCTACCAAAGTGTAGAAGCAAGTTAAAGTAAGAAAGAAGCATTATAGCTTATCCCATAGCTCTGTTAGTTCTTAGAATCTCATAGGAGTTCCTAATGGTGAATATGGAGAGTTGTAGTAAGAAGACACATATGGAGGCTTAAACAACACTTATTGATGTGAAAATGAAGAATCAATGGTTTCATTTACATGGATTTGGCCATTTTTAGCTGATATACCTAAAAACAAAGTAGTGAAACATCAAGATACATACTGAGTGAATAGAAGTGTTGAACTGTAACAAAAGTCGGATCTCTTACAACATACTTTGAGATGTTCAAGATCCAATACCAGAGCCATTGTAAGTTTGAAGAGGGTTTAAGTGATGAAACTTCATCAAAGGCTTAGATTCAGCCTTTTAGCACTCTTGACGATGTGATTAAGCATGCTACCAAAGTGTAGAAGCAAGTTAAAATAAGAAACAAGCATTATAAGCTTATCCCATTACTATTGGTTAGGAATCTAATAAGAGTTTCTAATGGTGAAAATGGAGAGTTGTAGCAAGAAAACACATATGGAAGCTTAAACAACACCTATTGATGTGAATTTGAAGAATTAATGGTTTCATTGACATGGATTTGGCCTTTTTAGGCTGATATACCTAAAAAGCAGAGTTATGAACCTTCAAGATACACATCTGAGTGAATAGAAGTGTTGAACTGTAACCAATGGAGTCGGATCTCTTACAATACTTTGAGATGTTCAAGATCCAATACAGAGCCATTCTAAGGCTTTGAAGAGGGTTTAAGTGATGAAACTTCATCAAAGGCTTAGATTCAGCCTTTTAGCACTCTTGATGATGTGATTAAGCATGCTACCAAAGTGTAGAAGCAAGTTAAAGTAAGAAACAAGCATTATAGCTTATCCCATAAGTATGTTAGTTCTGAGAATCTCATTAGAGTTTCTAATGGTGAAAATGGAGAGTTGTAGCAAGAAAACACATATGGGCGTCTTAAACAACACCTATTGATGTGACTTTAAAGAATCAATGGTTTCATTGACATGGATTTGGCCTTTTTTAGCTGATATACCTAAAAACAGAGTTATGAACCTTCAAGATACACATACGAGTGAATAGAAGTGTTGAACTGTAACCAATGGAGTCGGATCTCTTACAACATACTTTGAGATGTTCAAGATCCAATACACAGAGCCATTGTAAGCTTTGAAGAGGGTTTGAGTGATGAAACTTCATCAAAGGCTTAGATTCAGCCTTTTAGCTCTCTTGATGATATTATTAAACATGCTACCAAAGTGTAGAAGCAAGTTAAAGTAAGAAACAAGCATTATAGCTTATCCCATAGTTCTATTAGTTCTTAAAATCTCATAAGAGTTTCTAATGGTGAATATGGAGAGTTGTAGCATGAAGACACATATGGACGGCTTAAACAACACCTATTGATGTGAATATGAAGAATCAAGGGTTTCATTGACATGAATTTGGCCATTTTTAGCTGATATTTTTAAAAACATATTTATGAACCTTCAAGATACAAATAAGAGTGAATAGAAGTCTTAAACTAATCAAAGGAGTCGGATATCTTCCAACTGCTTTGAGATATTCAAGATCCTGTACACAAAGCCATTGTAGGCTTTGAAGAGGGGTTGAGTGATGAAACTTCATCAAAGGCTTAGATTCTGCCTTTTAGCACTCTTGATGATGTGATTAAGCATGCTACCAAAGTGTAAAAGCAAGTTAAAGTAAGAAACAAGCATTATAGCTTATCCCATAGCTCTGTTAGTTATTAGAATCTCATAGGAGTTTCTAATGGTAAACATGAAGAGTTCTAGCAAGAACACACACACGGAGGCTTAAACCCCACCTACTGATGTGAAAATAAAGAATCAATGGCCTCATTGCCATGAATCTGGCCATTTTTCGCTGATATACCTAAAAACAGAGTTATGAACCTTCAAGATATACATACGAGTGAATAGAAGCGTTGAACTGTAACCAAAGGAGTCGCATCTCTTACAACTGCTTTGAGATGTTCAAGATCCTGTACACAGACCCATTGTAACCTTTGAAAAGGGTTTGAGTGATAAAACTTCATCAAAGGCTTAGATTCAGCCTTTTAGCACTCTTGATGATGTTATTAAGCATGCTACCAAAGTGTAGAAGCAAGTTAAAGTAAGAGACAAGCATTATAGCTTATCCCATACTTCTTTTAGTTCTTAAAATCTCATAAGAGTTTCTAATGGTGAATATGGAGAGTTGTAGCAAGAAGACACATATGGAAGCTGAAACAACACCTATCGATGTGAATATGAAGAATCAATGGTTTCCTTGACATGAATTTGGCCATTTTTAGCTGATATACTTAAAAGCAGATATATGAACCTTCAAGATACAAATAAGAGTGAATAGAAGTGTTAAACTAACCAAAGAAGTCGGACCTCTTCCAAAGGCTTTGAGATGTTTAAGATCCTATACACAAAGCCATTGTAGGCTTTAAAGAGGGTTTAGTGATGAAACTTCATCAAAGGCTTAGATTCACCTTTTAGCACTCTTGATGATGTGATTAAGCATGCTACCAAAGTGTAGAAGCAAGTTAAAGTAAGAAACAAGCATTATAGCTTATCCCCGTAGTTTGTTAGTTCTTAGAATCTCATAGGAGTTCCTAATGGTGAATATGGAGAGTTGTAGTAAGAAGACACATATGGGCTTAAACAACACCTATTGATGTGAAAATAAAGAATCAATGGTTTCATTGACATGGATTTGGCCATTTTTAGCTTATATACCTAAAAAAAAGTTATAAACCTTCAAGATACACATACAGTGAATAGAAGTGTTGAATCTGTAACCAAAGAGTCGGATCTCTTTACAACTGCTTTGAGATGTTCAAGATCCTGTCTGCGAGAGCCATTGTAGGCTTTGAAGGGTTTTGAGTGCTGAAACTTCATCAAAGGCTTAGATTCAGCCTTTTAGCACTCTTGATGATGTGATTAAGCATGCTTACCAAAGTGTAGAAGCAAGTTAAAGTAAGAGACAAGCATTATAAGCTTATCCCATGGATTACGTTAGTTCTGAGAATCTCATAGGAGTTCCTAATGGTGAATATGGAGAGTTGTAGCAAGAAGACACATATGGAGGCTTAAACAACACCTATTGATGTGAAAATAAAGAATCAATGGTTTCATTCACATGGATTTGGCCATTTTTAGCTGATATACCTAAAAACAGAGTTATGAACCTTCAAGATACACATACGAGTGAATAGAAGTGTGGAACTGTAACCAAAGGAGTCGCATCTCTTACAACTGCTTTGAGATGTTCAAGATCCTGTACACAGAGCCATTGTAGGCTTTGAAAAGGGTTTGAGTGCAGAAATTTCATCAAAGGCTTAGATTCAGCCTTTTAGCACTCTTGATGATGTGATTAAGCATGCTACCAAAGTGTTGAAGCAAGTTAAAGTAAGAGACAAGCATTATAGCTTATCCCATAGTTACGTTAGTTCTGGGAATCTTATAAGAGTTTATAATGGTGAAAATGGAGAGTTGTAGCAAGAAAACACATATGGACGGCTTAAACAACACCTATTGATGTGAATATGAAGAATCAATGGTTTCATTGACATGAATTTGGCCATTTTTAGCTGATATATTTAAAAACAGATTTATGGACCTTCAAGATACAAATAAGAGTGAATAGAAGTGTTAAACTAACCAAAGGAGTCGGATCTCTTCCAACTGCTTTGAGATGTTTAAGATCCTGTACACAAAGCTTTTGTAGGCTTTGAAGAGGGTTTGAGTGATGAAACTTCATCAAAGGCCTAGATTCAGCCTTTTAGCACTCTTGATGATGTGATTAAGCATGCTACCAAAGTGTAGAAGCAAGTTAAAGTAAGAAACAAGCATTATAGCTTATCCCATAGCTCTGTTAGTTCTTAGAATCTCATAGGAGTTCGTAATGGTAAATATGGAGAGTTGTAGCAGGAAGACACATATGGAGACTTAAACAACACCTTTGATGTGAAAACAAAGAATCAATGGTTTCATTGACATGGATTTGGCCTTTTTTAGCTGATATACCTAAAAACAGAGTTATGAACCTTCAAGATATACATACGAGTGAATAGAAGTGTTGAACTGTAACCAAAGGAGTCGCATCTCTTACAACTGCTTTGAGATGTTCAAGATCCTGTACACAGACCCATTGTAACCTTTGAAAAGGGTTTGAGTGATAAAACTTCATCAAAGGCTTAGATTCAGCCTTTTAGCACTCTTGATGATGTTATTAAGCATGCTACCAAAGTGTAGAAGCAAGTTAAAGTAAGAGACAAGCATTATAGCTTATCCCATAGTTCTGTTAGTTATTAGAATCTCATAGGAGTTTCTAATGGTAAATATGGAGAGTTCTAGCAAGAAGACACATATGGAGGCTTAAACAACACCTATTGATGTGAAAATAAAGAATCAATGGTTTCATTGACATGAATTTGGCCATTTTTAGCTGATATACCTAAAAACAGAGTTATGAACCTTCAAGATACACATACTGAGTGAATAGAAGTGTTGAACTGTAACCAAAGTCGCATCTCTTACAACTGCTTTGAGATGTTCAAGATCCTATACTGCAGACCCATTGTAACCTTTGAAAAGGGTTTGAGTGATAAAACTTCATCAAAGGCTTAGATTCAGCCTTTTAGCACTCTTGATGATGTTATTAAGCATGCTACCAACGTGTAGAAGCAAGTTAAAGTAAGAGACAAGCATTATAAGCTATCCATAGTTTTGTTAGTTCTTAAAATCTCATAAGAGTTTCTAATGGTGAATATGGAGAGTTGTAGCAAGAAGACACATATGGACGGCTTAAACAACACCTATTGATGTGAATTTGAAGAATCAATGGTTTCATTGACATGGATTTGGCCTTTTTTAGCTGATATACCTAAAAACAGAATTATGAACCTTCAAGATACACATACAAGTGAATAGAAGTGTTGAACTGTAACCAAAGGAGTCGGATCTTTTACAACAGTTTTGAGATGTTCAAGATCCTGTACACAGAGCCATTATAGGCTTTGAAGAGGGTTTAAGTGATCAAACTTCATCAAAGGCTTAGATTCAGCCTTTTAGCACTCTTGATAATATGATTAAGCATGCTACCAAAGTGTAGAAGCAAGTTAAAGTAAGAAACAAGCATTATAGCTTATCCCATAGTTCTGTTAGTTCTTAAAATCTCATAAGAGTTTCTAATGGTGAATATGGAGAGTTGTAGCAAGAAGACACATATGGACGGCTTAAACAACACCTATTGATGTGAATATGAAGAATCAATGGTTTCATTGACATGAATTTGGCCATTTTTAGCTGATATACTTAAAAACAGATTTATGAACCTTCAAGATACAAATAACAGTGAATAGAAGTGTTAAACTAACCAAAGAAGTCGGATCTCTTCCAACGGCTTTGAGATGTTTAAAATCCTGTACACAAAGCCATTGTAGGCTTTAAAGAGGGTTTGAGTGATGAAACTTCATCAAAGGCTTAGATTCAGCCTTTTAGCACTCTTGATGATGTGATTAAGCATGCTACCAAAGTGTAGAAGCAAGTTAAAGTAAGAAACAAGCATTATAGCTTATCCCATATCTCTGTTAGTTCTTAGAATCTCATTAGAGTTCCTAATGGTGAATCTGGAGAGTTGTAGCAAGAAGACACATATGGAGGCTTAAACAACACCTATTGATGTGAAAATAAAGAATCAATGGTTTCATTGACATGGATTTGGCCATTTTTAGCTTATATACCTAAAAACAGAGTTATAAACCTTCAAGATACACATACGAGTGAATAGAAGTGTTCAACTGTAACCAAAGGAGTCGCATCTCTTACAACTGCTTTGAGATGTTCAAGATCCTGTACAGAGAGCCATTGTAGGCTTTGAAGAGGGTTTGAGTGCTGAAACTTCATCAAAGGCTTAGATTCAGCCTTTTAGCACTCTTAATGATGTGATTAAGCATGCTACCAAAGTGTAGAAGCAAGTTAAAGTAAGAGACAAGCATTATCACTTATCCCATAGTTCTGTTAGTTCTGAGAATCTTATAAGAGTTTCTAATGGTGAAAATGGAGAGTTGTAGCAAGAAAACACATATGGACGGCTTAAACAACACCTATTGATGTGAAAATAAAGAATCAATGGTTTCATTGACATGGATTTGGCCATTTTTAGCTGATATACCTAAAAACAGAGTTATGAACCTTCAAGATACACATACGAGTGAATAGAAGTGTTCAACTGTAACCAAAGGAGTCGCATCTCTTACAACTGCTTTGAGATGTTCAAGATCCTGTACAGAGAGCCATTGTAGGCTATGAAGAGGGTTTGAGTGCTGAAACTTCATCAAAGGCTTAGATTCTGCCTTTTAGCACTCTTAATGATGTGATTAAGCATGCTACCAAAGTGTAGAAGCAAGTTAAAGTAAGAGACAAGCATTATCACTTATCCCATAGTTCTGTTAGTTCTGAGAATCTTATAAGAGTTTCTAATGGTGAAAATGGAGAGTTGTAGCAAGAAAACACATATGGACGGCTTAAACAACACCTATTGATGTGAATTTGAAGAATCAATGGTTTCATTGACATGGATTTGGCCTTTTTATGATATACCTAAAACAGATTATGAACCTTCAAGATACATATAAGTGAATAGAAGTGTTGAACTGTAACCACAGGAGTCGGATCTCTTACATCTGCTTTGAGACGTTCAAGATCCACACCTGAAGCCATTATAGGCTTTGAAGAGGGTTTAAGTGATCAAACTTTATCAAAGGCTTAGATACAGCCTTTTAGCACTCTTGATAATATGATTAAGCATGCTACCAAAGTGTAGAAGCAAGTTAAAGTAAGAAACAAGCATTATAGCTTATCCCATAGTTCTGTTAGTTCTTAAAATCTCATAAGAGTTTCTAATGGTGAATATGGGGAGTTGTAGCAAGAAGCACATATGGACGGCTAAACAACACTATTGATGGGAATATGAAGAATCAATGGTTTCATTGACATGAATTTGGCCATTTTTAGCTGATATACTTAAAAACAGATTTATGAACCTTCAAGATACAAATAAGAGTGAATAGAAGTGTTAAACTAACCAAAGGAGTCGGATCTCTTCCAACTGCTTTGAGATGTTTAAGATCCTGTACACAAAGCCATTGTAGGCTTTGAAGAGGGTTTGAGTGATGAAACTTCATCAAAGGCTTAAATTCAGCCTTTTAGCACTCTTGATGATGTGATTAAGCATGCTACCAAAGTGTAGAAGCAAGTTAAAGTAAGAAACAAGCATTATAACTTATCCCATAGCTCTGTTAGTTCTTAGAATCTCATAGGAGTTCCTAATGGTGAATATGGAGAGTTGTAGCAAGAAGACACATATGGAGACTTAAACAACACCTACTGATGTGAAAATAAAGAATCAATGGTTTCATTGACATGGATTTGGCCATTTTTAGCTGATATACCTAAAAACAGAGTTATGAACCTTCAAGATACACATACTAGTGAATAGAAGTGTTGAACTGTAACCAAAAAATTCGCATTTCTTACAAGCTTTTGAGATGTTCAAGATCCCGTACACGAGCCATTGTAGGCTTTGAAGAGGGTTTGAGTGCTGAAACTTCATCAAAGGCTTAGATTCAGCCTTTTAGCACTCTTGATGATGTGATTAAGCATGCTACGAAAGTGTAGAAGCAAGTTAAAGTAAGAAACAAGCATTATAGTTTATCCCATGGTTCTGTTTGTTCTGAGAATCTAATAAGAGTTTCTAATGGTGAAAATGGAGAGTTGTAGCAAGAAAACACATATGGACGGCTTAAACAACACCTATTGATGTGAATTTGAAGAATCAATAGTTTCATTGACATGGATTTGGCCTTTTTTAGCTGATATACTTAAAAACAGAGTTATGAACCTTCAAGATACACATACAAGTGAATAGAAGTGTTAAACTGTAACCAAAGGAGTCGGATCTCTTACAACATACTTTGAGATGTTCAAGATCCAATACATAGAGCCATTGTAGGCTTTAAAGAGGGTTTGATTGATGAAAGTTCATCAAAGGCTTAGATTCAGCCTTTTAGCACTCTTGACGATGTGATTAAGCATGCTACCAAAGTGTAGAAGCAAGTTAAAGAAAGAAACAAGCATTATAGCTTATCCCATAGCTCTGTTAGTTCTTAGAATCTCATAGGAGTTCCTAATGGTGAATATGGAGGTTTAGTAAGAAGACACATATGGAGGTTAAACAACACCTATTGATGTGAAAATGAAGAATCAATGGTTTTCATTGACATGGATTTGGCCATTTTTAGGTGATATACCTAAAACAGAGTTATGAACCTTCAAGATACACATACAGTGAATAGAAGTGTTGAACTTGTCACAAAGAGGATCTCTTACAACTTTTTTGAGATGTTCAAGATCCTTACGCAGAGCCATTGTAGGCTTTGAAGAGGGTTTGAGTGCTGAAACTTCATCAAAGGCTTAGATTTAGCCTTTTAGCACTCTTGATGATGTGATTAAGCATGCTACCAAAGTGTAGAAGCAAGTTAAAGTAAAGAAACAAGCATTAAGCTTATCCCATAGCTCTGTTAGTTCTTAGAATCCCCATAGGGTTCCTAATGGTGAATATGGAGAGTTGTAGGAAGACACATATGGAGGATTAAACAACACCTATTTATGTGAAAATGAAGAATCAATGGTTTCATTGACATGGATTTGGCCATTTTTAGGTGATATACCTAAAAGCAGAGTTATGAACCTTCAAGATACACATAAAGTGAATAGAAGTATTGAACTGTAACCAAAGGAGTCGGATCTCTTACAACAGCTTTGAGATGTTCAAGATCCTGTACGCGGAACCATTGTAGGCTTTGAAGAGGGTTTAAGTGATCAAACTTCATCAAAA
>CM051371.1:20714702-20746807 GCA_028015245.1 Cardamine occulta | reverse complement strand
CGCAGCAATGACATAAGCAAGCACTTAACTTCTATAAAATGCTCAACTCTACCATGGAGGAAACACAAGCGCTTTCTACTTTAACTTTCTCTCTCTACCGTTCTCTCTACAAATCTCTACTCTTTGTAATCTCTTACTTAGGCTCAATGTAATCAAAGTTTTTAATAAAATTACTTTTTCTGAAAACCGTGTCTAGATAGTAGAAGTAAATCTGATACCGGACGGGAGAACCTGGAATCTGGACATGATATTGGCACCGTCGACTTGTTGTGTGGTTGCACTTCTCGATGTTGTACCCACGTTACGTCGAATGGTATCTAGGGGTTTATTAATAAGTAAATTTTTTTTTTATGGTATCGAGCGAAGCGTTTTAAAGTTTTTGCCCAAATTTTTTCATTTGAAGCGTTTCCTAAAACAAAGGCACCACCACTCAAATCGCCTAGACTCTCTAGCAAGATCCTCACCCATCAATCGAGCCCTTTGCTTCTTTGAGGTGTTCGAGACCATAGACACCCGAAAAGCAGAAGAACCGTTAGCAGAAAGCTGGAATTATGTCGCCATAGAATTGGTGAAGTCTCTCTACGAGTAGGTTTTTAAGTAAAAAATTTAAGTCGTGGCGTCCTCGTTTAAAAAGCTTTTTCAAGCGAGAAATATGGCATCCACGTCTCGTACACAAGTGACTTTCAAGAGATTATGGCAAAATAACAAACTTTAATCATGAATTATCAAAAAAATAAGCTACCACATGTAAACCGGAAAATATTTATCAAATTGGAACTTTTGATTTCGAACAGCTTATGCAATAAAGAACATGAACAGACCTTATCTTTACAAAATGAATTGAAGAAATCAAATTATTATCCTCGATAAGCCCTTGATAAATATAAACAAAAGGATTTAATTATCTCCATTTTGGACGAGTTCGAATAGCAATCAATCCCTGATCAAGGAATGGTATTGATTCACCAATGCTTATTCTATTAAGAGATAAAACTTTATTAAAATTTGAAGATTAAGCTCCTTGGGGCAGTTCAATCAAACTTATGGCAGGAGCAATTTATTTCAATTGCGCCCTAATTTTCAAATGAAGTTTACGTGATCACTTGATACTAAATCAGCTGGTATTAAATGTTCCTTACACGAAATTAATTTGAAAAATAAACGACACGATATCTATTACTTTATATAAGTGCTATTTTAAGCCATCAACCTGCAATTTAACCGAATGTCTATACAAGATAATAGAAGGAGCTACCATATTAGCGGGTTAACGATAAAGGCATTCCAAGTGCTACCTATGCACCTAAACAATTAAAATGGGATGAAATAACCATTCCGGATCAATGGAAAATTGAGATTACTCAACCAATAAGGAATTTTGAACAAAGAAATATTTCAAGAATAATTGAACAAAGAGGCGGAAAAATAATAATACAATTTGGTTCATTTTAGAGAACCAGCACCTCCAAGAATAAGTTAAGTATTATTCATTCCCTCATTTCGAGTTTAGATCTAAAAATCGAAAACAGACTCAGAAGTTGAAAGTGTCAATCAAAAGCGATAATCAAGACATTAAATTTAAAGCACTATTGCTGGAACCAAATAACGACCTATATCACGACATCTCCTCGCATTCAGATTTTAAATCTGGTAATGTAATTACAAAAGAATATGCAATCAATAAACAATATATCAAAGAAGATTTCTATTCAAAAAAAAATAATGATAAGAGAAACTGGTATTTCAATCGTTTACTAAAAAGCAACGATAGAATATAGAGAAAAATGGGTATAATTGTATGCTAATTAAAAAAATAGACATTCCATTTTTATATGGTTTGAAACATATTCAATAGCATATAACATAGATTACCGTTTAAAACAATTAATACAAGCTCATCTTTAGGACAATTATGGGGAACAGAGTAGATGGATCTAAAACTAAATCAATACATCCCCGTTAAAAGATTTAAAAATAAATACACCAAAATAGACAAATTATAGCTACACCATTTAAGAAACTGAATTGCAAATAAAAAGCGATAAAGAACCCGTCTTATTACAAGATATTAAATCATTTATCAACAAAATAACTATCAAAGTCAAATATTGCATACAATATCAAAACAAGTAGATCAAATAGATCGTAAAATTAAATATGAATGAATATAATAAAAGAGCAAAGTATGCAACATCCTTTTTATCTACATCTACACATATTTAAACCTATAAATAGACAAGTAATATTTCCTGAAAATGAAATATTAAAATCAATCTGTGTCTGAATTAGCAAATTTAGACAAGGGAAAAGGAATCAACAATATTGGTGAAAGCGATAATGAATCAATTCAATCCTCTACTCAATCTGATAATGATTATCAAGGAAATAAATCGTATAAGAAATAAAATAAGATCAAATAAACCCTATTATAAAAGACATACTCTCACCGATTTACTATATGAAGAACAATGTAACAAAATAGAAATGTATACTACTGGAGATGGTATATGTGAGATGGAATATAGATGGCAAATCAGAATACCAAATTATGTCTGTATTACAAAGAAAATGGTATGGCTACCATATCCTATAAAGCTAGAAGTAATTCTGATAAACAAGCATGTGTATTACTAATAACTGGTTTCTTGGAGCTTTAAAATGATTGGTGGGATAACTCCCTTTAGACACACCTACTTTCAAGATTCAATAATCACGTAGAAATAAAAAAGGTAGAAGATGATGATGGTTTTATTGAAGATATAGAACATCAAAATGCAGTAAGAAGTCTTAATTTATACAATAACTATGCGTTTTGCCGAATCCCAATGAGGAATCGAAAGCAAGAAAATAATTTTAACCAATTTAAGATGTCCAACTTTTAGGCGATTTTAAATGGTATAAAGATATTTTTGTCACAAATATATTTCAAAGAAAAGATTATAATCAACCTTTTTGGAAAAACGATTTATTTCGGGATTACCATCTTTTTCATTGCTGAAAAAGTGATCGATAAATTAAAAAGAATATTCGGTGGACAACCTGTCCCTTGGAATACTAAAATAACGATATGGCCAATTATTGGCATTTGTTAAAAAGAAAGGATTAGCATGTCAAGAACATAAAGATAAAACGAAATGATAAATTCAAATTTAAACAAACAATGGGTTCGTTTTACTGAGCAATATGGATATTCAAGACTTAATCCACCATCAAGAATGAAGCAATTAAAACACAGGCATAATGGGACAAATAATATTAAGTATTATCAAAAAGCAAAACATTATCAAAAACCTTTTTAATAATAAAAATTCTTCAAAGGGTATCTAAACAAAAGAATTTTCAAAAGCCATTCAATAAATCCAATAAATTTAAATCTGCTAATAATCTAGTTTTGCTGGAATTACAAAGCGTCGTGGACATGAATCACGGATTGCCAAAATGAAGAAAAAAATAAGCGAAATATTCCAAGGTCAACCTGATATCAAGAAAAATTAACAAAATTATTAATATCAGAATCTGAATTATCAGAAAATGAGTCTTACAATAATAATTCAATAAATGAGATAGAAAAACTCAAGTGATTCTTCTACTGAATCACAAGAAATTTCGATAATTTATGTAATTATAACGTAATCAGCGTAATAACCAAAGACAATAATAAACAATTCTTATTAGACATTATAAGACAAAATAAAAGGTCCTAATATTAAAGGGAATATTTAACAAAATTAAAAAGATATCATATATCGAAAATCAATTAGATACTCCTCGACGATTAAATGCAAATAAAATATTTGAAAAATATCCACTCAAAGTTTATTTAAACAAGTAACAAGCGGTGAATTGCAACATGAAGTTAAACAACTTAAAACTCAAATAAAAGATTTGCAAATACGTGTTAATCAACAAGATTTAAAACAATTACAAATGAGCGCTCGTTTATCTTTAATAGGAGTCACCAAACCTGAATCGAAGCATCTTCAAGCAATAAAAATTTAGAAGATAATGATACTCGCTTAGACCAAAATGAAGAATATATAAACAACATTAATAAAATAAATTATCAAAGTGGTATACTAAGATTACATTACATATAGGAGCATGATTTGAAAATAAATCCGATAGCATTCTAGATTAGATGAAGACTATAGCTGCATTAGAGAAGGTCTTATACCTACTAAATTTTATGAAAAAAGCCCTTTGAGCATAGGCATGGCGGGCCAATGGAAGTAATTTAAAAGTAAAATATAAATGACCATGTAAAAATCTGTAATCAAGGATATTGTTTTAAAAACCAATTTATCCCTGGTTAAAGATTCTAACACAAAAAAAATAATATTAGAACACCATTCTTTACTTCGAAATTTATCCTTTTAAAAGTCCGAATATGGTATAACAAGCAAAAGTTGTAAGGACAAAAATGTTATTAAATTTTTATTACCTATAAAACCAAAAGAAATATTAGAACTCCAACAAAAATACAATACAAAAAACAATTAACTTAATAAATGGAAAGCATAAACGTATTCAATATTTACAGGATGAAATTTCTTACAAAAAAATAGATGAACAATTAAAATCTCCTATATAATTAACAAAATAAAACTATTGAAAACAAGTGATCGAACAAGTATGTTCTGATCTACCCAATGCATTTTAGAAGCAAAAACAACATGGTTTAGTCTACCTTATATAAAAGATTTTAATGAGAAACATATACTGACTAAAGCAAGACTTTATTCGATGAATAAAGCATTGCTAGAACAATGTCAAAAGAAATACAAGATTTATTAAACAAAAATTAATTCGACCATCAAGTCACCTTGGAGTTGTGCAGCATTTTATGTTAATAACTTAGCGAAAAAGGCAATAAGTACCACGATTAGTTATAAATTACAAACCAATTAAATGATGTATTACAATGGATTAGATATCAATACCCAATAAAGAGATCTATTAAAAGATTATACAATGCAAAAATCTTTTCAAAATTGGATATAAGGCGGATTTTGGCCAATCTGATGTGAAAAAGATAAATATAAAAGCAGCATTAACGGTGCCTTTTTGGACATTACGAATGGAATGTAATGGCCATTTGGACTTAAAAAACCATCTGAATTCAACATATTATGAATGATATATTCAATAATTCTTCACCATTAAGCTATAGTCTATATTGCGATGTCTTAATATATTCAACGTCGATAGGCCCACACTTAACCCGTTTAAACACATTTTTAAATATAGAAAAAATAACGGATTAGTCTTATCAAAAAAAAAATGAATTTATTTCAAACAAAAATCAGATTCTTAGGACATAATATATATCAAGGAACTATGACACCCATATCAAGATCAATAGAATTGGCTGATAAATTCCCCGGATGAACTAAGGAAAAAGCTCAATTACAAAGATTCCTGGGATATACGAACTATGTTTCAGATTTTCTACCTAATCTAAAAAAAAGCTATTCAACCATTATTTCCAAGACTACAAAAAATCTAAACCATGGACAAATCAACATACTAAAGTTAATACAGCAGGTTAAATTGCAAGTAAAAACCTTACCATGCAATACATTCCAAATCCACAAGCTAATATGATAGTTGAAGCGATGCCTCGGAAATAGGTTATGGAGGAAGTGAAACAAAAACTATCGAGTTTAGCGAGAGTCTATATCGTTTTCGTGCAGAAATGAAGATGGGACCCCGACAAACTTATTGAGCAGTTAAAAAGGGAAGTACTTTCCATAGTTAATTGTATTTCAAAATTTCAAGATGATTTAATCAACAAAAAATTCTTAATGCAGGTTGGCGTAAAATTGACAAAAGAAATATTACAAAAAGATGTTAAAAACTGGTCTCTAAACAAATATTTGCGGATGGCAACTATTATCTGTTTTGATTTGATATTCAATATATTAAAGGAGAAAATAATTCTTTTGCCTGATTTTCTAACAAGAGAATATTTAGGGGAAAAACAACAAATATTCAACAACAACCTATTCAAGATGGCAGACCACTAAAGCGGAAAGCAGATGGCCGCGCCGCGACTATGTAAAAAACCAACCCCCGGGGTAAACCTACGAGTGATCGAAATACTTTCTAGAGCTCTTTGAATTTCCTCCTCTTTCTTATGTAAATCCGTAACCACCTTAAAAGGCCAAACCTCTTCTCAACCATCTTCTCCTATTCCAACCACTACCAAGTCAAATTGCTTCCTCAAACCGCAAAAAACAACATCTTAACTACCCATTATGCAAAACCTGTTACCTCAAAGAAGCTCGGAGCATTTACCAACCGAGTCTTTTACTCTGAGGCGGACTTTACCCTCTTGATAATGTACTCAAAAATAGGACCTTCTATGAGTATATTCTAGTAGACTCAGGTTACATTGAAATTACTCGTCCTACCTTAAGCGATCCTAATCTCATATCTGTTCAACTTGTAAATTCTTCGTATCCAATCTATTCAAGAGCTTGGTTTCATTCATACCCATACTACCAAACCTTTCTCTACCCGAAGCTACCATATTAGCGGCTACTCTTGCATTGATTATATCAATGCTTTTCCCCGAACCTTTTACCTCTGACGCCTTAGATCATTCTGGTTTATTTTTCGTCCGATCGTAGCTGCCCAAAACTATCTGGCTGGTTCCTGAATGGTGGCATTGGCTGAGGCCCTACCAATGACATCTACTCGACCGATCTTCTCAAAACCGTACCCTATTACCTCAAATATATTAATCAACAACTGTTGGGTCATTGACATTATTTCTTCCGTATTGACATAGAATCCCGTGGATATGCTCGTGGCATTTCAACATTCTCTCTCTTTCTCCCGGGCATACCATGTTCCTTACTCGAAATTCGCATCAAATGGTGGGACAAGTTTAATCTTGACCGTTGATTCTCACCAATATCCAAAAATTCTTCGAGATAAGCAAAAGAAGTTCACCCGGCTAAAAGCGTCTACCAAATCAATACCTCCTTAAGCCAGATCGACTTCTTGCATCCTCTTCTTCTAAACCCAAGCCATCTACTCAACCACCAAACAAACCATCTACTCGAAGCATCGATTCGAAGTCCAACTCACTCGTCCAGCTCTTCGAATCCGCCCTCTGTATACGCTATGGCGAAGCTCCAAAAATTATTGCCACAATAAGTCAACAAATGGAATCCTCAGATGATGAAGGGGGCGATATCCAATCATTTGACACTATACAATCCGACGATCCATATGGTGGCCCCTTGAAAGACATCCATTGATATTAAAAAAAAAAAAAAAAAAAAAACAAAAAAAAAACCTAATAATGAGGTTATCTTAACACGATAGCAATATCAAGTTAAAGCTATTAGAAACAAGCGGCTCTGTTAAGAATAATCAAATCCGTTTATAGCTGATGCTTTGCTCAAAAGCATGTTGGATGTATAGACATCAGGATAAGTTAATCGATGTATATTCCAGTAGGCTACGTATCTTATGTCGCTTATTTACTACTTGTAATATCGTGAAACTAATAATCTCGAGTATAGCTGTATGAAAAGACTATGTATCTAAGAAGTCAAGATGCCACACCAAAAATGGGACCCACCTCCGGCGACAATATGGGACCCACACACCTGTGGCGCTTTCAGCGTAAGCGATGGCGTAAGCAAAATGTCGGCACCACTATGGGGCGACCGTGTCAACCTGCTTGGCGCAGCGATGGCAGCAGCAAACGCAGCACTTCCTAAATACCGACTCACGCCGGAGAAGCCTGGCGATTTACTGCTGACTTTCTCTCTCTGCAATCTCTGCAAATCTCTTCTTTGTAAATCTGCCTTCCAGCTCTTCCTAATCAAAGTTTTAATAAAAGTACTTTTTATAAAACCAAGTTCTTAGAACTTTAATCAAGAATAATCTGAACGTGTCTGCAACTCGGTTTTATACAGTTAACGTCTCAGCATTATTAACCTTGTAAGATTATAAATCTGACTGTTGGATAAAGCTAAAATTTTTGTTTCTATACTCAGACTTCTTACTCCATTTAATAGCGTTACTTCACTGCAAAGATTTGAGACTTCAACACTGACATTCGGACTCTGATTTCTGTCTTGAGTAGGTCATAACTGCTGTTTTGGGATTCTCCGCTTTAATATGATCGAATCCATGGAAATAAGCATTAATTCTTCATATTCACATCAATAGGTGTTGTTCAGACTTCAATATGTGTATTCTTTCTCAAACTCCCCAAATTTACCAATAGAAACTCTGTGACATTCAAAGAACTAATGAGCAATGGGATAAGCTATAATGTTTGTTTTAGCTGACTTTGGCTATAAAAATATGCATCTTATTGTTTGAGACTTGACATACATTCACTCATTTCATCTTGATAGGTCACTAAATCTGTTTTAGGATTCTCGGCTTGAATATGATCAAATCCATGGAAATGTAAGCATTGATTCTTCATATTCACGTCGATAGGTGTTGTTTTAGCCTCCATATGTGCCTTAACAACACAGCTCCCAAATTCACCGATAAAACCTCTATGTGATTTTATTGGGATATTATTAGTAAATAAGATACCCATAAGAACTTGTACTTTGTGTAGAAGCATTTACGGAATACATGATTACAATGAATTTAATAAAGTAAACAAGGAATAATCTACAACGTCTAGACTTTCATATCTTATGTACCTTATTTACTACTTGTAATATCCTGAAACTAATAATCTCTGAGTATAGCTGTATGAAAAAGACTATGTATCTAAGAAGTCAAAATACCTTACAAAAAATGGGACCCACCTCCGACATATGGGACCCCTTATACACGACAAGCACTCAAAGCGTAAGCAATAGCGTAAGCAAAATGTCGGCACCACTATAGGGCGACCTTATCAACACACTGGCCTTAAGCAATGACAAAAAGCAAGCACTGACTTCCCTATAAATACTCAGCTCTACCATCGGAGGAAGCCTGGCGATTTCTCGCTTTAACTTTCTCTCTACAAATCTCTCTACAAATCTCTCTACTCTTTGTAATCTCTTACTTAGCTCTTGTAATCAAAGTTTTAATAAAATTACTTTTTCAAAACCACGTCCGCTAGTAAGTAAATCTAATGCGGACAACGAGAACCCTGAGTCTTGGACAATATTGGCACCTCCGACTTATTGTGTGGTTGCACTTCTCGAGTGTTGTACCCTCGTTAAGTCGATAGTATCTCGGTTTTATTAAGCGTAAATTTTTTTTTTGTATATCAGAGCCAAAGCGTTTTAAAGTTTTTGCACAATTTTTCATTTGAAGCGTTTCCTAAAACAAAGGCACCACCACTCAAATCAACCTAAACTCTCCTAGCCAGATCCTCACCCTTCTATCGAGCCCCTTTTGCTTTGAGGTGTTCGGCCATGAAGTCCAAAAGCGAGTAAGACCGTTAGCAAGCCCGTTGTGTCAACATAGAATTGGTAAGTCTCTCTTTAGTATGTGTTTAAGTAAAATTTAAGTCATGGCGTCCTCATTTAGAAAGCTTTTCAAACCCGAAATATGCTGCATCTACATCTCATACTACAATTAACTCAAGAGATTATGACAAAAATAACAAACTTTAATCATGAATTATCAAAAATAAACTACCACATAAACCAGAAAATATTTATCAAATTGGAACTTTTGATTTCAGAACAGCTTATGCGATAAAAGAACATGAACAGACCTTATCTTTACAAAATGAATTGAAGAAATCAAATTATTATCCTCAATAGCCTTGATAAATATAAACAAAAAGGATTTAATTATCTCCATTTTGGACTAGTTCAAATAACAATCAAACCCTTATCGAGGAATGGTATTGATTCACCAATACTTATGCTATTAAGAGATAAAACTTTATTAAAATTTGAAGATTAGCTCCTTGGAGCAGTTCAATCAAACTTATGCAGCGAAGCAATTTATTTCAATTAAGCCCCTCTAATTTTCAAGTAAGTTTACATGATCCGCGATACTAAATCTACTGGTATTAAATGTTCACTTACCTGAAATTAAATTTGAAAATAATAGACACGGATATCTATTGCTATATAGAATCTATTTTAAGCAATCAACCTCTGAATTTAACCCAAGATGTCTATTACAAGATAATAAAGGAGAAACTACC
Organism: Cardamine occulta; assembly: GCA_028015245.1. Classification (NCBI taxonomy): domain Eukaryota; kingdom Viridiplantae; phylum Streptophyta; class Magnoliopsida; order Brassicales; family Brassicaceae; genus Cardamine; species Cardamine occulta. Next base: position 20,736,669 of record CM051371.1, on the reverse strand, counting down.
ATGAGTTAACGGTAAAAGACATTCCAAGTCCTACCTATGCACTAAACAATTAAAATGGGATGAAATAACCATTCCAGATCAATGGAAAATTGAGATTACTCAACCAATAAGGAATTTTGAACAAAGAAATATTTCAAGAATAATTGAACAAAGAGGCGGAAAAATAATATTACAATTTGGTTCATTTAGAGAACCACACCTCCAAGAATAAGTTAAGTATTATTCGGCCTTCTTGTTCCGAGTTTCGATCTAAAAAAATCAGTACGGACTTCGAAGTTGAAAGTGTCAATCAAAAGCGATAATCAAGACATTAAATTTAAAGCACCTATTGCTTTGAGCCAAATAACGACCTATATCGACATCTCCCTCGCATTCAGATTTTAAATCTATTAATGTAATTACAAAAGAATATGCAATCAATAAACAATATATCAAAGGAGATTTCTATTCAAAAGAAAATAATGATAAGAGAAACTGGTATTTCAATCGTTTTCTAAAAAACAAACAATAGAATATAGAGAAAAATGGTATAATTGTATGCTATTAAAGAAATAGACATTCCATTTTTTATATGGTTTGAAACATATTCAATAGCATATAACATAGATTACCCGTTTAAAACAATTAATACAAGCTCATCTTTAGGACAATTATGGGAACAAGTAGATGGATCTAAAACTAAATCAATACATCCCCCGTTAAAAGATTTAAAAATAAATACACCAAATAGACAAATTATAGCTACACCATTTAAAACTGGTGCAAATAAAGACGATAAAGAACCCGTCTTATTACAAGATATTAAATCTATTTATCAACAAAATAACTATCAAAGTCAAATATTACATACAATATCAAAACAAGTAGATCAAATAGATCATAAATTAAATATGAATGAATATAATAAACAAAGTATGCAACATCCTTTTTCATCTACATCTACACCTATATTTAAACCTATAAATAGACAAGTAATATTTCCTGAAAATGAAATATTAAAATCAATCGCATCTAGATTAGCAAATTTAGACAAGGGTAAAGGAATCAACAATATTGATGAAAGCGATAATGAATCAATTCAATCCTCTACTCAATCTGATAATGATTATCGAAATAAATAAATTATAAGAAATAAAATAAGATCAAATAAACCCTATTATAAAGACATACTCCACCCGATTTACTATATGAAGAACAATCTAATCAAAATAGAAATGTATACCTTTGGAGGCGGTATTTATGAATGGAATATAGATGGCAAATCGGAATACCAAATTATGTCGTATTACGAGAAATGGGTATGGCTTCCATATCCTATAAAGCTAGAGGTAATTCTGATAAACAAGCATGTGTATTACTAATAACTGGTTTCTTTGGAGCTTTAAAATATTGGTGGGATAACTCACTAGACACACCTACTCAAGATTCAATAATTAATCACGTAGAAATAAAAAAAGGTAGAAGATGATGATGGTTTTTATTGAAGATATAGAACATCAAAATGCAGTAGAAGTCTTAATTTATACAATAACTATGCATTTTGTGGGAAATCCCAATGAGGAATCCGAAAGCAAGAAAATAATTTTAACGAATTTAAGATGTCCACTTTAGGCGATTTTAAATGGTATAAAGATATTTTTGTCACAAATATATTTCAAAAGGATTGTAATCAACCTTTTTTGGAAAAAGGCGATTTATTTCAGGATTACCATCTTTTTTACGCTGAAAAAAGTAATCAATAAATTAAAAAGAATATTCTGGTGGACAACCTGTCGCCTTGGAATACAATAACATATGGCCAATTATTAGCATTTGTTAAAAAGAAGGATTAGCTTTATGTCAAGAACATAAAGATAAAAAAGCGAAATGATAAATTCAAATTTAAACAAACAATGGGTTAGTTTTGCGAACAATATGGATATTCAAGACTTAATCCACCATCAAGAATGAAAGCGATTAAAACACAGGCATAATAGGACAAATAATATTAAGTATTATCAAAACCAAAACATTACCAAAACCTTTTAATAATAAAAATTCTTCAAACTATCCTAAACAAAAATTTTCAAAAGAAACCATTCAATAAATACAATAAATTTAAATCTACTAATAATCTAGTTTGCTGGAATGTAAGCGTCACGGACTATAGATCCACGGTTTGCAAAATGAAGAAAAAAATAAGCGAAATATTCCAAGATCAACCTGATATCCAAGAAAAATTAACAAAATTATTAATATCAGAATCTGAATTATCAGAAAATGAGTCTTCTAATAATAATTCAATAAATGAGATAGAAAACTTAAGTGATTCTTCTCTTTGAATCACAAGAAATTTCTGATAATTTATGTAATTATAGCGTAATCAACGTAATAACCAAAGACAATAATAAACAATTCTTATTAGACATTATAGACAAAATAAATGATCCTAATATTAAAGGGAATATTTAACAAAATTAAAAGATATCATATATCAAGAAAATCAATTAGCTACTCCTCAACCATTTAGTCTAAATAAAATATTTGAAAAATATCCAACTCAAAGTTTATTTAAACAAGTAACAACTGGTGAATTGCAACATGAAGTTAAACAACTTAAAACTCAAATAAAAGATTTACAAATACTTGTTAATCAACAAGATTTAAAACAATTACAAATAGGCGGCTAGTTTATCTTTAATAGAGTCACCAAACCTTAATCAAGCATCTTCAAGCAATAAAAATTTAGAAGATAATGATACTCACTTAGACCAAAATGAAGAATATATAAACAACATTAATAAAATAAATTATCAAAAGTGGTATACTAAGATTACATTACATATAGGACATGATTTCAAAATTAATACAATAGCATTACTAGATTAAAGTGCGACTATAAGCGCATTAGAGAGGTCTTATACCTACTAAATTTTATGAAAAAACCAACCCCTTGAGCATGTAGCCAATGGAAGTAATTTAAAAGTAAAATATAAATTACCATGTAAAAATCTGTAATCAAGGATATTGTTTTAAAACCAATTTATCCTAGTTAAAGATTTAACACAAGTAATATTAGGAACACCATTCTTTACTCAAATTTATCCTTTTAAAGTATCCGAATATGGTATAACAACAAAAGTTGTAGGGACAAAAATGTTATTGAATTTTTGTTACCTATAAAACCAAAGAAATATTAGAACTCCAACAAAAATACAATACAAAAAACAATTAACTTAATAAATGGAAAACATAAACATATTCAATATTTACGAGGATGAAATTTCTTACAAAAAAATAGATGAACAATTAAAATCTCCTATATAATTAACAAAATAAAAACTATTGAAAACAAATTAATCGAACAAGTATGTTCTGATCTACCCAATGCATTTTGAGGAGCGAAAACAACTATATCGGTTAGTCTACCTTATATAAAAGATTTTAATGAGAAACTTATACCAACTAAAAGCAAGACCTATTCAAATGAATAAAGCATTGCTAGAACAATGTCAAAAGAAATACAAGATTTATTAAACAAAAAATTAATTCGACCATCCAAGTCACCTTGGAGTTGTGCAGCATTTTATGTTAATAGCAGCGTGAGAAAAGGGCGTGGAGTACCACGATTAGTTATAAATTACAAACCATTAAATGATGTATTACAATGGATTAGATATCAATACCCAATAAAAGAGATCTATTAAAAAGATTATACAATGCAAAAATCTTTTCAAAATTCGATATAAAGCGGATTTTGGCAAATACAAATCTTGAAAAAGATAAATATAAAACAGCATTCACGGTACCTTTTGGACATTACGAATGGAATGTAATGCCATTTGGACTTAAAAATGCACCATCTGAATTCCAACATATTATGAATGATATATTCAATAATTCTTCACCATTAAGCTATAGTCTATATTGGCGATGTCTTAATATATTCAACGTCGATAGACCAACACTTTTAGCCATTTAAACACATTTTTTAAATATAGTAAAAAATAGCGGATTAGTCTTATCAAAACAAAAAATGAATTTATTTCAAACAAAAATCAGATTCTTAGGACATAATATATATCGAAGAACTATGACACCCATTTCAAGATCAATAGGAATTTTTCTGATAAATTCCCGAGATGAACTAAGGAAAAAAACTCAATTACAAAGATTCTAGGATATACGAACTATGTTTGATTTTCTACCTAATCTAAGAAAAACTATTCAACCATTATTTCAAAGACTACAAAAAATCCTAAACCATGGACAAATCGACATACTAAGTTAGTACAGCAGGTTAAATTGCAAGTAAAAACCTTACCATGTCATCCATTCCAAATCACGAAGCTAATATGATAGTTGAGGCGATGCCTCGGAAATAGGTTATGGAGGAATTCGAAACAAAAACTATCGAGTTTAGCCAGAGTTACATATCGTTTTCATTCAGAGTGCGGATAGGACCCCACAAACTTATTCAGGTTAAAAAGGAAGTACTTTCCATAGTTAATTGTATTTCAAAATTTCAAGATGATTTAATCAACAAAAATTCTTATTCGAGTTGGTTGTAAGTCAGCAAAAAGAAATATTACAAAAAGATGTTAAAACCTGGTCTCTAAACAAATATTTGCGGATGGCAAGCTATTCTATCTGTTTTTGATTTCGATATTCAATATATTAAAGGAAAAATAATTCTTTGCCTGATTTTCTAACAAGAGAATATTTGCGAGGAAAAACAACAAATATTCAACAACAACCTATTCAAGATGACAGACCTAAAAGCAAGAAACCGATGACCGCGTCGGACTATATCAAAAACCAACCCCACCTTGGGGTAAACCTCTGAGTAATCAAAATACTTTCTCGGCTCTTGCGAATTTCCTCCTCTTTCTTATGTAAATGCAGTAACCACCTTAAAGGCCAAACCTCTTCTCAACCATCTTCTCCTATTCAAGCCACTACCAAGTCAAATTACTTCCTCGAACCCTAAAAAGCAACATCATTAACTACCCATTATACAAACCTGTTACCCTCAAAGAACTCCAAACATTTACCAGCCGAGTCTTTTTATCTGACGGACTTTACCCTCTTGATAATGTACTCAAAAATAGAACCTTCTATGAGTATATTCTAGTAGACTCTGATTCTGTTGAAATTACTCATCCTACCTTAAAGCGATCCTAATCTCATATCCTATTCAACTTGTAAAATTCTTCCGTATCCAATCTATTCAAGAGCTTGGTTTCATTCATACCCATACTACCAAGCCTTTCTCTACCCTGGCTACCATATTAGGCTACTCTCGTACATTGATTATATCAATGCTTTTTCCCGAACCTTTTACCTACGACCTTACGATCATTCTGGTTTATTTCCTTTGATCGTGGCTGCCCAAAAACTATCCTGGCTGGTTCTCCCGAATGGTGGCATTGGCTAGGCCCTACCAATGACATCTACCCAACCGATCTTCTCTCAAACGCTTACCCCTATTACCTCAAATATATTAATCAACAACTTGTTGGGTCATTCGACATTATTTCCTTCCATATTGACATGGGAATCCGTGGATATGCTCATGGCATTTCAACATTGCTCTCTTTCTCCCGGGCATGCCATGTTCCTTACTCGAGAATTCGCATCAAATGGTGGGACAAGTTTAATCTTGACCGTTATTCTCTCACCAATATCCAAAAATTCTTCGAGGATAAGCAAAAGGTTCACACGACTATAAAAAAAGTCTCTAAATCAATACCCTCCTTAAACCGGATCAGCTTCTTGCATCCTCTTCTTCTAAACCCAAGCCATCTACTCAACCACCAAACAAACCATCTACTCAAGCATCGACTCGAAGTCCACTCACTCGTCCAGCTCTTCCCAATCACTTTCTTCGTAGCTCTCTGCTAAACAAGCTGGCTCAAAAGTATTGCCACGATAAGTCAACAAATGGAATCCTCCGATGATGAAGAGGGCGATAACCAATCATTTGACACTATACAATCCGACGATCCTATATGGTGGCCCCTTAGGCCAAGATCCATTTGATATTTAAAAAAAAAAAAAAAAAAAAAAAAAAAAAACCTAATAATGAGGTTATCTTAACACTTGATAGCAATATCAAAGTTAAAGGCTATTAGAACAAGCGGCTCTCGGTAAAGAATAATCAAATCCGTTTATAGCTGATGCTTTGCTCAAAAGCATGTTGGATGTATAGACATCCAGATAAGTTAATCAATGTATATTACAGTAGACTCGTATCTTATGTACCTTATTTACTACTTGTAATATCCCAGAAACTAATAATCTCTGAGTATAGCTGTATGAAAAGACTATGTATCTAAGAAGTCAAAGATCGCAACACCAAGAAAATGGGACCCACCTCCGAGCATATGGGACCCACTTATACCGCAATGACACTTTCAAGCGTAGCGATGGCGTAAGCAAAATGTCGGCACCACTACGGGGCGACACGTATCAACCTGTGGCATAAGCAATGACATAAGCAAGCTTACTTCCCTATAAATGCTCAACTCTACCATCGGAGGAAACTGGCGATTTCTCGCCTGCTTTCTCTCTCTGCAAATCTCTCTACAAATCTCTCTACTCTTTGTAATCTCTTACTTAGCTCTTGTAATCAAAGTTTTAATAAAATTACTTTTTCAAAACCACGTCTACGCTAGTAAGTAAATCTAATCTGGACAACGAGAACCACGAGTCTTGGACGATATTGGCACCTTGACTTATTGTGGTTTTGCACCTCATTATTTGTACCCTCGTTCGTCGATAGTATCTCGGTTTCTAATAAAGTAAATTTTTTTTTTATGGTATCGAACCATAGGCATGATGATACTTATTATCAGAATCTAATAAACCTTGAGATACTATCGAGATACTATCGGCGAATGAGGGTACAAATCTTTTGAGAAGTGCAACCTGATAAGTCGAAGGTGCAATATTGTCCAAGAAGACTCGGGGTTCCGTTGTCGGTTACTAGATTTACTTACTAAGCGTGAGGCGTGGTTTTGAAAAAGTAATTTTTATTAAAACTTTGATTACAAGAGCTAAGTAAGAGATTACAAAAGTAGAGATTTGTAGAGAGATTTGTAGAGAGAGAAAGTTGTCTGGATAAACCAACTTCCTCTGATGGTAGAGTTGAGTATTTATAGGGGAAGTTGGGTGCTTGCTTATGTCATTGCTTTCGGTCGATTGTTGCTACGTGTAGATCTATAGTGGTGCCGTCTTTTGCCTACGTCATTACTTACGTTTGAGTGCTTCGTGTTGTATAAGTGGGTCTAATATATCGGTGGGTCCCATTTTCTTGGTGTTCTGATCTTGACTTCTTAGATACATAGTCTTTTCATGGCTATACTCTGTAGATTATTAGTTTAGTTGGGGATATTACAAGTAGTAAATAAGGTGCATAAGATCCGAGTCTCTTAGAATATACATTGATTAACTTATCGGATATACATACATCAACATGCTTTTGAGAAAGCATCAGCTATAAGCGGTTTGATTATTCTTTCGAAGGGCGTTTGCTTCGGAATAGCCTTAACTTTGATATTGCTATCAGGGGTTAAGATAACCTCATTATTAGGTTTTTTTTTTTTTTTTTTTTTTTTTAAATATCAAATGGATCTTGGCCTAAGGGCCACCATATGGATCGTCGGATTGTATAGTGTCAAATGATTGGTTATCGTCCTCTTCATCATGGAGGATTCCATCTGTTGACTTATTGTGTGATAATTTTTTGGAGCTTAAGCTTAGGTGAAGCGGCGAGGCGGATTTGGAAGAGCTGGATGAGTGAGTTGGACTTAGTCGATGCTTGAGTAGATGGTTTGTTTGGTGGTTGAGTAGATGGCTTGGGTTTAGAAGAAGGATCTGCAGAAGCGATCTGGTTTAAGGAGGAGTATTGATTTAGAGGCGACTTTTATGGTGTGTGAACTTCTTTGCTTATCTGGAAGAATTTTTGGATATTGGTGAAGAGAATAGCGGTCAAGATTAAACTTGTCCCACCATTTGATCACGGAATTCGGAGTAGGAACATGGCATGCAGGAGAAGAAGCGATGTTGAAATGCCATGGCGTATCCACGGGATTCCCCCGTGTCGATATGGAAGGAAATAATGTTGAATGACCCAGAGTTGTTGATTAATATATTTGAGGTAATAGGGGTAAGCGGTTTTGAGAAGATCGGTTGGGTAGATGTCATTGGTAGGGCCTAGCCAATGCCACCATTGTATAGAACCAGCCGAGGGATAGTTTTTGGCAAATTCCGATCGAAGGAAATAAACCGGGAATGATCGTAAAGTCGTGGGTAAAGGTTAGGAAAAAAGCATTGATATAATCAATGTAAGATGGCGGTTAATATGGTAGCCAGGGGTAGAAAGGTTTGGTAGTATGGGTATGAATGAAACCAGCTCTTGAATAGATTGGATCTGAAGAATTTTACAAGTTGAATAGGATATGAGATTAGGATCGTTTTTGGCGGGGTGATGAGTAATTTCCACGAACCAGAGTCTACTAGAATATACTCATAGAAGGTTCTCTTTTTGAGTACATTATCGATGGGGTAAAGTCCGTCTGTATAAAAGACTTCGGTTGGTAAATGTTTGGAGTTAACTTTGAGGTAAAGGGTTTTGTATAATGGGTAGTTAACAGATGTTGTTTTTGCGGTTTGAGGAGTAATTTGACTTGGTAGTGGTTTGAATAGGAGAAGATGGTTGAGAAGAGGTTTGGCCTTTTAAGGTGGTTCTGCATTTACATAAGAAAGAGGAGAAGTCGGCAGGGCGAAAGTATTTTGATTACTCGAGGTTTACCACGAAGGTGGGGTTAGTTTTTGATATAGTCCGATCAGCGGTCATCGGTTTCTTGCTTTTAGGGTCTGTCATCTTGAATAGGTTGTTGTTGAATTTTGTTTGTTTTTTCCTGCAAATATTCTCTTGTTAGAAAATCAGGCAAAGAATTATTTTCTCCTTTAATATATTGAATATCGAAATCAAAAGCAGATAGAATAGCTTGCCATCTGGCAAATATTTGTTTAGAGACCAGGTTTTTACATCTTTTTGTAATATTTCTTTTCTGACTTACGGTCGACTTCGTAATAAAATTTTTGTTGATTAAATCATCTTGAAATTTTGAAATACAATTAACTATGGAAAGTACTTCCTTTTTAAGCTGTTGAATAAGTTTGTTGAGGGTCCTATCCCGGACTCGGAATGAAAGCGTATTATAGACTCTTGGCTAAACTCTGATAGTTTTTGTTTGAGAATTCCTCCATAACCTATTTCCGAGGCATCGGTTTCAACTATCATATTAGCCGAGTTTGGAATGAGCAGGACATGGTAAGGTTTTACTTGCAATTTAACTTTCTTTGTACTAACTTAGTATGTTGATTTGTCCATGGTTTAGGATTTTTTGTAGTCTTTGAAATAATGGTTGAATAGTTTTTCTTAGATTAGGTAGAAAATCCGAAACATAGTTCAGACATCCTAGGAATCTTTGTAATTGAGTTTTTCCCTTAGTTCAATACAGGAATTTATCGGCAAATTCTATTGATCTTGATATGGGTGTCATAGTTCCTTGATATATATTATGTCCTAAGAATCTGATTTTTGTTTGAAATAAATTCATTTTTGTTTTGATAAGACTAATCAGTTATTTTTTACTATATTTAAAAATGTGTTTAAATGGCTAAAGTGTTGGTCTATTGGCGTTGAATATATTAAGACATCGTCAATATAGACTATAGCGAATGGTGAAGAATTATTGAATATATCATTCATAATATGTTGGAATTCAGATGGTGCATTTTAAGTCCAAATGGCATTACATTCCATTCGTAATGTCAAAAGGTACCGTGAATGCTGTTTTATATTTATCTTTTTAGTTAATTTGTATTTGCCAAATCCGCTTTTCATATCGAATTTTGAAAAGATTTTTTGCATTGTATAATCTTTTTAATAGATCTCTTTTATTGGGTATTGGATATCTAATCCATTGTAATACATCATTTAATGGTTTGTAATTTATAACTAATCGTTGGTACTCCCGTTCCTTTTCTGCTTGCGTTATTAACATAAAATGCTGCACGACTCCAAGGTGACTTGGATGGTCGAATTAATTTTTTGTTTAATAAATCTTGTATTTCTTTTTGACATTGTTCTAGCAATGCTTTATTCATTTGAATAGGTCTTGCTTTAGTTGGTATAAGTTTCTCATTAAAATCTTTTATATAAGGTAGACTAACAGTATGTTGTTTTCGTTCCCAAAATGCATTGGGTAGATCAGAACATACTTGTTCGATTAATTTGTTTTCAATAGTTTTTTATTTTGTTAATTATATAGGGAGATTTTAATTGTTCATCTATCTTTTTGTAAGAAATTTCATCCTGTAAATATTGAATATGTTTATGTTTTCCATTTATTAAGTTAATTGTTTTTTTGTATTGTATTTTGTTGGAGTTCTAATATTTCTTTGGTTTTTATAGGTAACAAAAATTCGAATAACATTTTTGTCCCTACAACTTTTGTTGTTATACCATATTCGGATACTTTAAAAGGATAAATTTGAGTAAAGAATGGTGTTCCTAATATTACTTCTTGTGTTAAATCTTTAACTAGGATAAATTGGTTTTTAAAACAATATCCTTGATTACAGATTTTTAGCATAGTAATTTATATTTTACTTTTAAATTACTTCCATTGGCGCTAAAGGCGTTCAGTTAGTTTTTCATAAAATTTAGTAGGTATAAGACCTTCTCGAATGCGATTATTAGTCTGCACTTTGAGAATCTAGTAATGCTATTGTATTTATTTTGAAATCATGTCCTATATGTAATGTAATCTTAGTATACCACTTTTGATAATTTATTTTATTAATGTTGTTTATATATTCTTCATTTTGGTCTAAGTGAGTATCATTATCTTCTAAATTTTTATTGCTTGAAGATGCTTGATTAAGGTTTGGTGACTCTATTAAAGATAAGCGGCGTCTATTTGTAATTGTTTTAAATCTTGTTGATTAACAAGTATTTGTAAATCTTTTATTTGAGTTTTAAGTTGTTTAACTTCATGTTGCAATTCACCAGTTGTTACTTGTTTAAATAAACTTTGAGTTGGATATTTTTCAAATATTTTATTTAGACTAAATGGTTGAGGAGTAGCTAATTGATTTTCTTGATATATGATATCTTTTAATTTTGTTAAATATTCCCTTTTAATATTAGGATCATTTATTTTGTCTATAATGTCTAATAAAATTGTTTATTATTGTCTTTGGTTATTACGTTGATTCGTTACAATTACATAAATTATCAGAAATTTCTTGTGATTCAGTAGAAGAATCACTTAAGTTTTCTATCTCATTTATTGAATTATTATGAAGAGCTCATTTTCTGATAATTCAGATTCTGATATTAATAATTTTGTTAATTTTTCTTGGATATCAGGTTGATCTTGGAATATTTAGTTTATTTTTTTCTTCATTTTGCAATCCAGTGGATCTATGTCGGGGCGTTTGCAATTCAACAAACTAGATTATTAGTAGATTTAAATTTATTGTATTTATTGAATGGTTTCTTTTGAAAATTCTTTTTGTTTAGGATAGTTTGAAGAATTTTTATTATTAAAGGTTTTTGGTAATGTTTTGGTTTTTGATAATACTTAATATTATTTGTCCTATTATACTGTGTTTTAATCGTTTCATTCTTGATGGTGGATTAAGTCTTGAATATCCATATTGTTATAAAAGCGAACCCATTGTTTGTTTAAATTTGAATTTATCATTTAGTTTTTTTATCTTTATGTTCTTGACATAAAGCTAATCCTTCTTTTTAACAAATGCGAATAATTGGCCATATGTTATTGTATTCAGACGGAGTTGTCCACGGAATATTCTTTTAATTTATTGATTACTTTTTCAGCGAAAAAAGATGGTAATCTGAAATAAATCGTTCTTTCCAAAAGGTTGATTACAATCTTTTCTTTGAAATATATTTGTGACAAAAATATCTTTATACCATTTAAAATCGCCTAAAGTTGGACATCTTAAATTGGTTAAAATTATTTTCTTGCTTCGGATTCCTCATTGGGATTTCCGACAAAATGCATAGTTATTGTATAAATTAAGACTTCTACTGCATTTTGATGTTCTATATCTTCAATAAAACCATCATCATCTTCTACCTTTTTTATTTCTACGTGATTAATTATTGAATCTTGAGTAGGTGTGTCTAGTGAGTTATCCCACCAATATTTTAAAGCTCGGTAAAACCGGTTATTAATGTCGCATGCTTGTTTATCAGAATTACCTCTAGCTTTATAGGATATGGAAGCCATACCCATTTCTTGTAATACAGACATAATTTGGTATTCGATTTGCCATCTATATTCCATTCATATAATACCATCTCCGGTGTATACATTTCTATTTTGGTTAGATTGTTCTTCATATAGTGAGTCGAGTTGAGTATGTCTTTTATAATAGGGTTTATTTGATCTTATTTTATTTCTTATCCCGATTTATTTCTTGATAATCATTATCAGATTGAGTAGAGGTTGAATTGATTCATTATCGTTTTCATCAATATTGTTGATTCCTTTACCCTTGTCTAAATTTGCTAATCTAGATCGATTGATTTTAATATTTCATTTTCGGAAATATTACTTGTCTATTATAGGTTTAAATATAGGTGTAGATGTAGATGAAAAAGGATGTTGCATACTTTGTTTCTAATTTATTATATTCATTCATATTTAATTTATGATCTATTTGATCTACTTGTTTTGATATTGTATGTAATATTTGACTTTGATAGTTATTTTGTTGATAAATAGATTTAATATCTTGTAATAAGGGCGGGTTCTTTACTGTCTTTATTTGCACCAGTTTTAAATGGTGTAGCTATAATTTGTCTATTTGGTGTATTTATTTTTAAATCTTTTAGCGGGGGATGTATTGATTTAGTTTTAGATCCATCTACTTGTTCCCCATAATTGTCCTAAAGATGAGCTTGTATTAATTGTTTTTAAGCGGGTAATCTATGTTATATGCTATTGAATATGTTTCAAACCATATAAAAATGGAATGTCTATTTCTTTTAATAGCATACAATTATACCATTTTTCTCTATATTCTATTGTTTGTTTTTTTTTAGAAAGCGTATTGAAATACCAGTTTCTCTTATCATTATTTTCTTTTGAATAGAAATCTTCTTTGATATATTGTTTATTGATTGCATATTCTTTTGTAATTACATTAATAGATTTAAAATCTGAATCGTAGGAGATGTAAGTATATAGGTCGTTATTTGGTTCAGCAATAGGTGCTTTAAATTTAATGTCTTGATTATCGTTTTGATTGACACTTTCAACTTCGAGTCTTACTTCGATTTTTTAGATCGAAACTTCAGAACAAGAAGGCGGGAATATCTGAACTTATTCTTGGAGGTGCTGGTTCTCTAAATGGACCAAATTGTAATATTATTTTTCGTCTCTTTGTTCGATTATTCTTGAAATATTTCTTTGTTCAAAATTCCTTATTGGTTGAGTAATCTCAATTTTCCATTGATCTGGAATGGTTATTTCATCCCATTTTAATTGTTTAGGTGCATAGGTAGCACTTGGAATGTCTTTCTTGTTAGCTGCTAATATGGTAGTTTCTCCTTTCTTATCTTGTACTAGACATCTTGGGTTAAATTCAGCGGTTGATTGCTTAAAATAGCTTCTATGTAGCAATAGATATCCGTGTCTATTCTTTTCATATTTACTTTCAGGTTAGTGAACATTTAATACCAGCGTATTTAGTATCGTTGGATCATGTAAACTTACTTGAAAATTAGAAGCAATTGAAATAAATTGCTCCGTTGCATAAGTTTGATTGAACTGCTCCAAGGAAGCGAATCTTCAAATTTTAATAAAGTTTTATCTCTTAATAGCATAAGTATTGGTGAATCAATACCATTCCTTGATAAGGGTTTGATTGCTATTTGAACTAGTCCAAAATGGAGATAATTAAATCCTTTTTGTTTATATTTATCAAGGGCGATTGAGGATAATAATTTGATTTCTTCGAATTCATTTTGTAAAGATAAGGTCTGTTCATGTTCTTTTTATTGCATAAGCTGTTACGAAATCAAAAGTTCCAATTTGATAAATATTTTCTGGGTTTACATGTGGTAGTTTATTTTTGATAATTCATGATTAAAGTTTGTTATTTTTGTCATAATCTCTCTTGAGTTAATTGTAGTATGAGATGTAGATGCAGCATATTTCGGTTTGAAAAGCTTTCTAAATGAGGGGCGCCATGACTTAAATTTTACTTAAACACTAGAGAGAGACTTACCAATTCTATGTTGACCTGATGGGGCTTACCAGCGGTCTTCTTGCCTTTAGGACTTGCGTGCGAACACCTCAGCAACGGTGGCTCGATAGAAGGGTGAGGATCTGGCTAGGAGAGTTTAGGTTGATTTGAGTGGTGGTGCCTTTGTTTTGGAAAGCGTTTCAAATGAAAATTTGTGCAAAAACTTTAAAAGCGCTTTGGCTCTGATACCATAAAAAAAAAATTTTATGCTTAATAAAACCGAGATACTATCGTCGAATGAGGTACAAATCTTGAAAGTGCAACCACACAATAAGTCGAAGGTGCCAATATTGTCCGAAGACTCGGGGTTCTCGTTGTCAGTACTAGATTTACTTACTAAGCGTAGGCGTGGTTTTGAAAAAAGTAATTTTTATTAAAACTTTGATTACAAGAGCTAAGTAAGAGATTACAAAGTAAAGAGATTTGTAGAGATTTGTAGAGAGAAAGTTGTGCGAGAAATAAACATGTTTCCTCGATGGTAGAGTTAGTATTTATAGGAAGTTGGGTGCTTCTTATGTCATTGCTTGCGTCGATTGTGTTGCTCGTGTAGATCTGTAGTGGTGCCGACATTTTGTTTACGTCATTGCTTCGTTTTGAGTGCTTGCTGTGTGTATAAGTGGGTCCCATATGTGGAGGTGGGTCCATTTTCTTGGTGTTGCGATCTTGACTTCTTAGATACATAGTCTTTTCATGGTATACTTCTGTAGATTATTAGTTTTAAGTTGGGATATTACAAGTAGTAAATAAGGTGCATGAATCTGAGTCTGCTTTGAGAATACATTGATTAACTTATCTTGGATGTCTATACATCCAACATGCTTTTTGAGCAAAGCCTTAACTTCTCATGGATTTGATTATTCTTTACGAGAGCGTTTGCCGGAATAGCCTTAACTTTGATATTCTATATCAGGTGTTAAGATAACCTCATTATTAGGTTTTTTTTTTTTTTTTTTTTTTTTTAAATATCAAATGGATCTTGGCCTAAGGAGCCTCATATGAATCGTCGGTTGTATAGTGTCAAATGATTGGTTATCGATCCTCTTCATCATCAGATTCCATTTGTTGACTTATTGGCCAATAATTTTTTGGAGCTTGGCTTAGCGGCAGCCCAGTTGGAAGAGCTGGATGAGTGAGTTGGACTTGGTCGATGCTTGAGTAGATGGTTTGTTTGGTGGTTGAGTAGATGGCTTGGGTTTTAGAAGAAGAGGATCTGAAGCTGATCTGGTTTAAGGAGGGTATTGATTTAGAACCGGCTTTTATAGTACGTGTGAACTTCTTCTTATCTGGAAGAATTTTGGATATTGGTGAAGAATAACGGTCAAGATTAAACTTGTCCCACCATTTGATCACGCGAATTCTGGAGTAAGGAACATAGCATGCAGGGAGAAAGAAAGCGATGTTGAAATGCCAGAGCGTATCCACGGATTCCCATGTCAATATGGAAGAAATAATGTTGAATACGTGAGTTGTTGATTAATATATTTGAGGTAATAAGGTGGCGGTTTTAGAAGATCGGTTGGGTAGATGTCATTGGTAGGGCCTAGCCAATGCCATCATGTGAACAAACAGGGATAGTTTTGAACTCCGATAAAGAAATAAACCGGGGAATGATCGTAAGGTACGTAGGTAAAAGGTTAGGAAAAAAGCATTGATATAATCAATGTCACGAGTAACGTTATAACCAGGGGTGAAAAGGTTTGGTAGTATGGGTATGAATGAAACCAAGCTCTTGAATAGATTGGATCTGAAAATTTACAAGTTGAATAGGATATGAAGTTAGGATCGTTTTTGAGGGGTGATGAGTAATTTCAGCAGAACCAGAGTCTACTAGAATATACTCATAGAAGGTTCTATTTTTGAGTACATTATCAGATTGAAATCGAATCTGTATAAAGACTTGGTTGGTAAATGTTTGGAGTTCTTTGAGGGTAACAGGTTTTGTATAATGGGTAGTTAACGGATGTTGTTTTTTGCGGTTTGAGGAAGTAATTTGACTTGGTAGTGGTTTGAATAGGAGAAGATGGTTGAGAAGAGTTTGGCCTTTTAAAATTGGTTCTTGCATTTACATAAGAAGGAGAAGTCGGCGAGCGAAAGTATTTTGATTACTCGAGAGGTTTACCTCGAAGGTGGGGTTGGTTTTGATATAGTCGATCACGGTCATTCGGTTTCTTGCTTTTAAGGGTCTGTCATCTTGAATAGGTTATTTTTGTAATATTTGTTGTTTTTTCTGCAAATATTCTCTTGTTGGAAAAATCGGGCAAAAAATTATTTTCTCCTTTAATATATTGAATATCGAAATCAAAAGCAGATAGAATAGCTTGCCATCGGCAAATATTTGTTTAGAGACCAGGTTTTTAACATCTTTTGTAATATTTCTTTTGCTGACTTACGATGTTTCGTAATAAGAATTTTTGTTGATTAAATCATCTTGAAATTTTGAAATACAATTAACTATGGAAAGTACTTCCTTTTTACTTTTTGAATAAGTTTGTTGAGGTCCTATCCAGACTCGAAATGACGTATTATAGACTCTTGGCTAAACTCTGATAGTTTTGTTTGAAATTCCTCCATAACCTATTCCGAGGCATCAGTTTCATTATCATATTAGCCTGGATTTGGAATAAACGGAACATGGTAAGGTTTTTTGCAATTTAACCTGCTGTACTAACTTGTATGTTGATTTGTCCGTGGTTTAGGATTTTTTGTAGTCTTTGAAATAATGGTTGAATAGTTTTTCTTAGATTAGGTGAAAATCTGAAACATAGTTCGGACATCCTAGGAATCTTTGTAATTGAGTTTTCCCTTAGTTCATACAGGAATTTATAAAGAAATTCTATTGATCTTGATATGGGTGTCGTAGTTCCTTGATATATATTATGTCCTAAGGAGTCTGATTTTGTTTGAAATAAATTCATTTTTGTTTGATAAGACTAATCCGTTATTTTTTACTATATTTAAAAATGTGTTTAAATGGCTAAAGTGTTGAGTCTATTGGCGTTGAATATATTAAGACATACGTCAATATAGACTATAGCGAATGGTGAAGAATTATTGAATATATCATTCATAATATGTTGGAATTCAGATGGTGCATTTTAAGTCCAAATGGCATTACATTCCATTAAGTAATGTCCAAAATTTTCGTGAATGCTGTTTTATATTTATCTTTTTGATTGTATTTGCCAAAATCCGCTTTTCATATCAATTTTGAAAAGGATTTTTGCATTCTATAATCTTTTTAATAGATCTCTTTTATTGGGTATTGGATATCTAATCCATTGTAATACATCATTTAATGGTTTGTAATTTATAACTAATCATTGGTACTCCCGTTCCTTCTCTGTGCGTTAATAACATAAAATGCTGCACAAGCTCCAAGAGTGACTTGGATGGTGAATTAATTTTTTGTTTAATAAATCTTGTATTTCTTTTTGACATTGTTCTGCAATGCTTTATTCATTGAATAGGTCTTCTTTAGATTGGTATAAGTTTCTCATTAAAATCTTTTATATAAGGTAGACTAACACGTATGTTGTTTTAGTTCCCAAAATGCATTGGGTAGATTAGAACATACTTGTTAGATTAATTTGTTTTCAATAGTTTTTATTTTGTTAATTATATAGGGAGATTTTAATTGTTCATCTATTTTTTGTAGAAATTTCATCCTGTAAATATTGAATATGTTTTATGTTTTCCATTTATTAAGTTAATTGTTTTTGTATTGTATTTTGTTGGAGTTCTAATATTTCTTTGGTTTTATAGGTAACAAAAATTCGAATAACATTTTTGTCCTACAACTTTTTGTTATACCATATTAGATACTTTAAAAGGATAAATTTGAGTAAAGAATGGTGTTCCTAATATTACTTCTTGTGTTAAATCTTTAACTAGGATAAATTGGTTTAAAACAATATCCTTGATTACTGATTTCGCGTAGTAATTTATATTTGACTTTTAAATTACTTCCATTGGCGCCGCTAAAGCGTTCGATTAATTTTCATAAAATTTAGTAGGTATAAGGCCTTCTGAATGCGGTTATAGTACTTGAATCTAGTAATGCTATTGTATTTATTTTGAAATCATGTCCTATATGTAATGTAATCTTAGTATACCACTTTTGATAATTTATTTTATTAATGTTGTTTATATTCTTCATTTGGTCTAAGTAGTATCATTATCTTCTAAATTTTTATTGCTTGAAGATGCTTGATTAAGGTTTGGTGACTCTATTAAAGATAAGCGGCGTCTATTTGTAATTGTTTTAAATCTTGTTGATTAACAAGTATTTGTAAATCTTTTATTTGAGTTTTAAGTTGTTTAACTTCATGTTGCAATTCACGAGTTGTTGCTTGTTTTAAATAAACTTTGAGTTGGATATTTTTCAAATATTTTATTTAGACTAAATGGTTGAGGAAGTAGCTAATTGATTTTCTTGATATATGATATCTTTTAATTTTGTTAAATATTCCTTTTAATATTGGGATCATTTATTTTGTCTATAATGTCTAATAAAATTGTTTATTATTGTCTCTTGAGTTATTCGTTGATTACGTTACGATTACATAAATTATCAGAAATTTCTTGTGATTCAATGAAGAATCATAAGTTTTCTATCTCGTTTATTGAATTATTATTGAAGACTCATTTTCTGATAATTCAGATTCCGATATTAATAATTTTGTTAATTTTTCTTGGATGCTCGGGTTGATCTTGGAATATTTGCGTTTATTTTTTCTTCATTTTGCAATCCGTGGATCTATGTCGGGGCGTTTGCAATTCAGCAAACTAGATTATTAGTAGATTTAAATTTATTGTATTTATTGAATGGTTTCTTTTGAAAATTCTTTTGTTTAGGATGGTTTGAAGAATTTTTTTATTAAAAGGTTTTTGATAATGTTTTGGTTTTGATAATACTTAATATTATTTGACCTATTATGCAGTGTTTTAATCGGTTTCATTCTTGATGGATTAAGTCTTGAATATCCATATTGTAAGCAGACCGATTGTTTTGTTTAAATTTGAATTTATCATTTGGTTTTTTTATCTTTTATGTTCTTGACATAAAGCTAAATCCTACTTTTTTAACAAATGACGAATAATTGGCCATATGTTGTTGTATTCGAGGACAGGTTGTCCACAAGTATTCTTTTAATTTATTGATTACTTTTTAGTGAAAAAGATGGCCAATCTGAAATAAATGGTTCTTTCAAAAAGGATTACAATCTTTTCTATTGAAATCATATTTGTGACAAAAAATCCTTTATACCATTTAAAGTCGTAAGTTGGACATCTTAGAATTGGTTAAAATTATTTTCTTGCTTCGGATTCCTCATTGGGATTCCAAGCCAAATGCATGAGTTATTGTAAAGTCAGACTACTGCATTTTGATGTTCTATATCTTCAATAAACCATCATCATCTTCTACCTTTTTATTTCTCGTGTTTAATTCTTGGATGTGGTAAAATTTGTGTCCTGGTGATTATCCATGTATTTTAAGCTCAGTGAAGCGATTTATTAATGTACGCATGTATTTCAGGGTTACCTCTAGCTTTACTAGGATATGGAAGCCACCCATTTCATATGTCTAGACATAGTCTGGTATTCTGATTTTTATCTCTTCCATTCTTAATGCCATCTCCAGTGTATTCGTTTCTATTTTGATTTATATTGTTTCTTGCAAACAAATGGTGGGTATATATAATAGGGTTTATTTGATCTTAACTTATTTGCTTATCTGATTTGTTCTTGATAATCATTATCAGTTAGTGAAGATTGATTGAGATTCATTGTCGTTTCGCTCAATATTGTTGATTCCTTTACCCTTGTCTAAATTTGCTGATAAAAATCAATTCAATTTTTACCAATATTATTTCATTTTGGAAATATTTTTTTCTATTATAGGTTTAAGCCTTGGTGTAGATGTAGATAAAAAAGGATGTTGCATACTTTGTTTATTATAATTTAATTCATATTATGATCTATTTGATCTACTTGTTTTGATATTGTATGTAATATTTGTTTTTGATAGTTATTTTGTTGATAAGTAGATTTAATATCTTGCATAATAAACCCGGGTTCTTTATATGTTTCTATTTGCATGATTTTAGTAATTATATTTCATTTATCTATTTATTGTTTTTAAATCTTATGAGATCATGGTAAAGATTTAGTTTTTATGTCATCTGTAAATTCACATAATTGTCACTGAAGATGAGCATGTAAATTGTTTTAAGCAGATGATACATGTTTATATATAGTGGATAACGACCATATAAAATGGAATGTCTGTTTCTAATAGCATACAATTATACCAGAAATTTCTCTTCTATTTGTTTGTTTTTTGAAAGCATTATTGAAATCTGATTTCTCTTAGATGTTCTTTCTTTTGGAATAAAGTCTTCTTTGATATATTTTATTTGGTTGCACTCCATTCTTTTGTAGTTACATTAATAAGTTTAAAATCTGAATCTCGTAGGAGATGTATATGGTGTTATTTGGTTCAAAAGCGATAGGTGCTTTAAGTTGATTGTCTTGATTATGGTTTTTTGATTGACACTTTCAACCACGATGCGTACTTTCAGATTTTTTGGCTGAAACAATGAGAATATCTGAACTTATTCTTGGAGGTGCTGGTTCTCTAAATAGAACCAAATTGTAATATTATTTTTCGTCCTCTTTGTTCAATTATTCTTGAAATATTTCTTTTGTTCAAATTCCTTATTGATTTGGAAGTAATCTCAATTTCCCTGATATGATTTATTTCATCCACATTTAATTGTTTGGGTGCATAGGTAGCAATGATATACTTTCTCATTAGCTAATATGATGGTTTCCCTTTATTATCTTTGTAATAGACATCTTGGGTTAAATTCAGAGGTTGATTGCTTAAAATAGATTCTATGTATATCGTATATTTTCAATTACAATTTCAGGTAGAGTGAGCATTTAATACCATTTGATATTTAGTATCGTTGGATGTTGTAAACTTACTTGAAAATTAAGGAAGTATAGTGAAATAAATTGCTCCAGATTTGCATAAGTTTGATTAGACACTCCTGAACGAATCTTTAAATTTTAATAAAGTTTATCTCTTAATAACTTATGGTGGATGGTTCCATTCATTGATAAAAGTTTGATTTTTATACTGAATAGTCCAAAATGGAGACATTCAATCCTTTGTTTATATTTATCAAGAAATTGAGGATAATAAATTTGATTTCTTAAATTCTTTTTGTAAAGATAAGTTCATGTTCCTTTATTATAAGCTGTTCTAAGTTTAAGTTCAATTTGATAAATATTTTCTGGAGTTTGTGTGATAGTTTATTTTGATAATTATGATTAAAGTTTGTTACGCTGCTCTCTTGTGAGTTTAATTTAGTATGAGATGGAGGTACAGCATATTTCGGTTTGAAAAGCTTTCTAAATGAGGCGTATGACCCATTTTAATTACATACTAGAGAGGGCTTTTAATTTCTGGTGGCTAATGAACTTTGCCATGATTACTTTTGGGTCTTGCGGCCTGGAACACCTCATATGGGTAACCGATAGAGAATTGAGGGATCGGCTAGGAAGATTGGGTTGATTCAGTGGTGGTGCCTTTGTTTTTCCCAGAAGCATTCAAATGAAAATT
>CM051371.1:20673492-20714602 GCA_028015245.1 Cardamine occulta | reverse complement strand
TATCAAAGTACCTCTAGCATTATAGGATATGGAAGCCATACCCATTTCTCGTATTCTGAGCGTAATTTGTTATTCCGATTTACATCTATATTCCATTCATATATACCGTGTCGATTTATACATTTCTATTTTGATTAGATTGTTCTTCATATAATTGTCGGGTGAGTATGTCTTTTATAATAGGGTTTATTTGATCTTATTTTATTTCTTATCACGATTTATTTCTTGATCATCATTATCAGATTGTGTAGAGATTGAATTGATTCATTATAGTTTTTCATCAATATTGTTTGATTCGCTGTTCCCTTGTCTAAATTTGCCTTTAATCTAGATGCGATTGATTTTAATATTTCATTTTCAGGAAATATTACTTGTCTGTTATAGGTTTAAATATAGGTGTAGGTCTTAGATGAAAAAGGATGTTGCATACTTTGTTTCTAATTTATTATATTCATTCATATTTAATTTATGATCTATTTGATCTACTTGTTTTGATATTGTATGTAATATTTGGCTTTGATAGTTATTTTGTTGATATAAATGGGTTTTATATCTTGTAATAAGGCAGATTCTTTATAAGTCTTCCTTTGCACCAATGATTTTAAATGGTGTAGCTATAATTGTCTATTTGGTTTATTTATTTTTAAATCTTTAGCAGGGGATGTATTGATTTAGTTTTAGATCCATCTACTTGTTCCCATAATTGTCTAAAAGAATGAGCTTGTATTAATTGTTTTTAAATGGGTAATCTATATTTATACGCTATTGAATATGTTTCAAACCATATAAAAATTGGAATGTCACATTTCTTTTTAATAGCATACGAATTATACCATTTTCTCTATATTCTATTGTTTGTTTTTTAGAAAAGCGTGTTTAAATACCAGTTTCTCTTATCATTATTTTCTTTTGAATAGAAATCTTCTTTGATATATTGTTTATTGATTGCATATTCTTTTGTAATTTGTTTAATAGATTTAAAATCTGAATCGTAGGAGATGTGCATTATATAGGTGCGTTGTTTGGTTCAGCAATAGAGTGCTTTAGAATTTAATGTCTTGATTATCGTTTTGATTGTTACTTTCAACCACGGTGAAAGTACTTTCGATTTTTAGATTGAAACTTCGAATTTCTATAAAGAAGGCAGGGGAATAATACGAACTTATTCTTGGAGATGCTGGTTCTCTAAATAGACAAATTAGCAATATTATTTTTCGTCTCTTTGTTCAATTATTCTTGAAATATTTCTTTGTTCAAAATTCCTTATTGATTGAAGTAATCTCAATTTTCCATTGATGCGGAATGGTTATTTCATCCCATTTTAATTGTTTAGGTGCATAAGTAGCACTTGGAATGTCTTTCTTCTTGTTAACTAATATGGTAGTTTCTCTCATATTATCTTGTAATAGACATCTTGGGTTAAATTCAGAGGTTGATTGCTTAAAATATAAGATTCTATATATGATAAGATATCCGTCTTCTGTGTTTTCCGGTTTAATTTTAGAATAGTGAACATTTAGAACTGGCGTGTTTATTATCGTTGGATCCATGTAAACTTACTTGAAAATTAGAGGCGCAATTGAAATAAGAAGTGCTCCGTTTTATAAGTTTGATTGAACTGCTCCAAGGAGGCCGAATCTTGAAATTTTAATAAGTTTTATCTCTTAATAGCATAAGTATTGGTGAATCAATACCATTCCTTGATAAGGGGTTTGATTGCTATTTGAACTAGTCAAAATGGAGATAATTAAATCCTTTTTGTTTATATATTTATCAAAAGGCGATTGAGGATAATAATTTGATTTCTTGAATTCATTTTGTAAAGATAAAAAGAATACATTCCATGTTCTTTTATTGCATAAGCTGTTAAGAAATCAAAAGTTCCAATTTGATAAATGTTTACCGGGTTTTACATGTAGTAGTTTATTTTTTGATAATTCATGATTAAAGTTTGTTTTTTATTTCATAATCTCTCTTGAGTTAATTGTAATTATAGAGATGTAGATGCTTTTGACATATTTCGGTTTGAAAAAGCTTTTACAAATGAGGAGCATACTTGACTTAAATTTTACTTAGAAAACATACATACTAGAGAGAAGCTTTACCAATTCTATGTTGACACAAGTAGGAGGCTTAATGCCAGGTGCTTGCTGCCTTTAGGACTTCTTGACTTGGAACACCTCGACAGCAGTGATTTGCTGATAGAAGAGGTGAGGATCTGGCTAGAAGAGTTTAGGGTTGATTTGAGTGGTGGTGCCTTTGTTTTAAGAAAGCGTTTCAAATGAAATTTGTGCAAAAACTTTAAAGCAGCTTTGGCTCTTGATACCATAAAAAAAAAATATTTTTGACTGTAATAAGAGCCGAGATGCTTTATGTCGGCGAATGAGGATGCAAATCTTGAGAAGTGCAACCACCTGATAATTTGAAGGTGCCAATATTATTACAAAACTTCGGGGTTCTAGATTGTCCGTGCTAGATTTACTTACTAAGCGTGAGCGTGGTTTTGAAAAAGTAATTTTTATTAAACTTTGATTCTTGAGCTAAATAAGAGATTCTGAAAGAGGTAGAGATTTGTAGAGAGATTTGCTAGAGAGAAAGTTGTCACGAGAAATAAGCATGACTTCCTCGATGGTTGAGTTAATTTATAGGGGGATGGGTGCTTAATATGTCATTGCTTCTTTGCGTCGATTAATGTTTACTCGATGGAATCACGTAGTAGATGTAAAACATTTTAATACGTCATTATACGTTTTGAGTGCTTCTTTTTGTGTGTATAAGTGGGTCCCATTTGTGGGAGGGTGGGTCCCACATCCCATTTATCGGGAGGTGATTATTTTCTTGGTGTTGCGATCTTGACTTCTTAGATACATAGTCTTTCATACAGCTATATACCGTAGATTATTAGTTTCGTTGGGATATTACAAGTAGTAAATAAAGGTCACGTAAAGAATCTGATCTGCCAGAACCTGCATTGATTAACTTATTTGGATGTCTATGCATCTAACATGCTTTTGAGCAAAGCATCAGCTATAAGCAGTTTGATTATTCTTTACCGAGAGCGTTTAGCGGAATAGCCTTAACTCTGATATTAATGATCGGTGTTAAGATAACCTCATTATTGAGTTTTTTTTTTTTATTTTTTTTTTTAAATAAAAAAAAAAACAAAAATATCAAATGGATCTTGGCCTAAGGGGCCACCATATAGATCGTCGGATTGTATAGTGTCGAATGATTGGTTATCGTCCCTCTTCCATCCATGGGAGATTCCATCGTTGACTTATTAATGGCAGATAATTTTTGGAGCTTAACTTGTTTAAGAGGAGGCGGTAGTTGGAAGAGCTGGATGAGTGAGTTGGACTTGATCGATACTTGAGTAGATGGTTTGTTTTGGTGGTTGAGTAGATGGCTTGGGTTTAGAAAAGAAGAGGATCATGAGAAGAAGCGATCTGGTTTAAGGAGGGGTATTGATTTAGAGGCGAACTTTTATAAATTTGTGTGAACGCTTTGCTTATCTGGAAGAATTTTTGGATATTGGTGAGAGAATAACGGTCAAGATTAAACTTGTCCCACCATTTGATCACGGAATTCTCGGAGTAAGGAGCACAAGGCATACTGGGAGAAAGAGCAATGTTGAGAATGCCATGGCGTATCACGGGATTCGTATCGATATGGAAGGAAATAATGTTGAATGATGACAGGTTGTTGATTAATATATTTGAGGAGTAATAAAGGTAAAAGCGGTTTTAGGAAGGCGGTTGGAGTAGATGTCATTAGTGAAGACCCCCCCTAATATGCCACCCGTTCATTAGAACCAGCGGGGATAGTTTTTGAAGTATTCTCGATCGAAGGAAATAAACCGAGGAATAATCGTGGAGTCATCCAGGTAAAGGTTCGGGAAAAAGCATTGATATAATCAGCTAGCAGGGTAACGTTAATATGGTGGCCATTGGTTGAAAGGTTTGGTAGTATGGGTATAAGATAGAAACCAAGCTCTTGAATAGATTGGATACGAAGAATTTTACAAGTTGAATAGGATATGAGATTAGGATCGTTTTTGGCGAGGGGTGGTGAGTAATTTCAAGCGGAACCGGTCTGCTAGAATATACTCATAAAAGGTTCTATTTTTAGGTACATTATCCGTTTGGGGTAAAGTCAAATGCATGGAGAAGTTCTAGGTTAGTAAATGTTTGGATTGCAGGAGTAACGGGTTTGTATAATGGGTAGTTAGCGGATGTTGTTGTTTGGCGGTTTGAGGAAGTGAATTTGACTTGGTAGTGGTTTGAATAGGAAGATGGTTGAGAAGGGGTTTGGCCTTTTAAAGGTGGTTACTGCATTTACGTAAGAAAGGAGGAGATTAAATAAGAGCGAGTGAAAGCCTTGATTACTCGAGGTTTACCACGAAGGTGGGGGTTGGTTTTGATATAGTCCGTCTGGTCATCGGTTTCTTCTTTAGGGTCTGTCATCTTGAATAGGGTTGTTGTTGAATATTTGTTGGTTTTCCCTGCAAATATTCTCTTATTCCAAAATCGGGGCAAAAATTGGTTTCTCCTTAATGCAATGAATATCGAAATCAAAGAGCAGATAGAATAGCGCCATCTGCAAGAAAATATTTGATTAGAGACGGAGTTTTAACATCTTTTGTAATATTTCTTTTCTTGACTTCCAAGTGACTTCGTAATAAAATTTTTGTTGATTAAATCATCTTGAAATTTTGAAATACAATTAACTATGGAAAGTACTTCCTTTTTGCTGCTGAATAAGTTTGTTGGGGACGTATCCGGACTCGAGAATGGCGTATTATAGACTCCCGGCTAAACTCGATAGTTTTGTTTCAGAATTCCTCGCATAACCTATTCAGGAACTATCGATTTCAACTCTCATATTAACTTGAGGTTGGAATAAATAGAGACGTAAGTAAGGTTTTACTTGCAATTTAACTTTCTGTACTAACTTAGGCTATGTTGATTTGTCCATGGTTTAGGATTTTTTGTAGTCTTTGAAATAATGGTTGAATAGTTTTTCTTAGATAAGGTAGAAAATAAAACATAGTTGGACATCCTAAGAATCTTTGGAATTGAGTTTTTCCTTAGTTAATCAAGAATTGTATAAATAAATTCTGTTGATCTTGATATAGATGTCATAGTTCCTTGATATATAATATGTCCTAGAATCTGATTTTTGTTTGAAATAAATTCATTTTTGTTTGATAAGACTAATCCGTTATTTTTACTATATTTAAAAATGTGTTTAAATGGCTAAAGTGTTGGGTATTAGCGTTGAATATATTAAGACATCGTCAATACTAGAATATAATGAATAGTGAAGGGGTATTAGATATATCATTCACTAATATGTTGGAATTCAGATGGTGCGTTTTTAAGTCCAAATGGCATTACATTCCGTCAAGTTAATGTCCAAAAGAATACCGTGAATGCTGCTTTATATTTATCTTTTTAGTTAGATTGGTGTATTTGCCAAAATCCGCCTTTTTCTGATCCGAGTGTGAAAAGATTACCTTACATTATATAATCTTTTTTAATGGATCTCTTTTATTGGGTATTGGATATCTAATCCATTGTAATACGTCATTTAATGGTTTGTAATTTATAGCCAATAGTAGTCCTCCCCGTTCGCACTTCTGTTCGTTATTAACATAAAATGCTCGCCCGACTCCAAGGTGACTTGGATGTGGTCGAATTAATTTTTTGTTTTAATAAATATTATATTTCTTTTGACATTGTTCTAGTAATGCTTTATTCATTGAATAGGTCTTGCTTTAGTTGGTATAAGTTTCTCATTAAAATCTTTTATATAAGGTAGAATCATTAGCCGTATGTTACCTCGTTCCCAAAATGCATTGGGTAGATCAAAATATGCTTGTTCGGTTAATTTGATTTTCAATAGTTTTTTATTTTGTTAATTATATGGGGAGATTTTTAATTGTTCATCTATTTTTTTTGTTAGAAATTTCATCCTGTAAATATTGAATATGTTTATGTTTTTCCATTTATTAAGTTAATTGCTTTTTGTATTGTATTTTATTGGAGTTCCCAATATTTCTTTGGTTTTTTATAGGTAACAAAAATTAAGAATAACATTTTTGTCCTAGAACTTTTGTTGTTATACACCATATTGAGGACCGCTATAAAAGGATAAATTTGAGTAAGAATGGTGTTCCTAATATTACTTCTTGTGTTAAATCTTTAACTAGGATAGATTGGTTTTTAAAACAATATCATAGATTACAGACGCTGCGTGTATGAATTTATATTTTACTTTTATTAAGTACTTCCATTGGCGCCGTATAAAGGCGTTCGATGAGATTTTTCATAAAATTTAGTAGGTATAAGACCCAGCTAGAATGTCTGAGTTATAAAGTGCACTTTTGTGTAGAATCTAGTAATGCTTTATTGTATTAATTTTGAAATCATGTCCTATATTGAATGTAATCTTAGTATACCGCTTTTGATAATTTATTTTATTAATGTTGTTTATATATTCTTCATTTTGGTCTCAAAATGGGTATCATTATCTTCTAAGATTTTATTGTTGGCAAGATGCTTGATTAAGGTTAAGTGACTCTATTAAAGATGGGCAGTGCTATTTGTAATTGTTTTAAATCTTGTTGATTAACAAGTATTTGTAAATCTTTATATTTGAGTTTTAAGTTGTTTTAACTTCATGTTGCAATTCACCCGGTTGTTACTTGTTTAAATAAACTTTGAGTTGGATATTTTTTCCAAATATTTTTTATTTGGACTAAATGGTTGAGAATTGGCTAATGGTGGATTTTCTTGATATATGATGTCTTTTAATTTTGTTAAATATTCCTTTTAATATTAGGATCATTTATTTTGTCTATAATGTCTAATAAAAATTATTTATTGTGTGTCTTTAGTTATTCGTTGATTCGTTACAATTACATAAATTATCAGAAATTTCTTGTGATTCGGTAGAAAAATCAATTAAGTTTTCTACTATCTCATTTATTGGATTATTATTAGAGGCCGCTTTTCTGATAATTCAAGATTCTGATATTAATAATTTTGTTAATTTTTCTTGGATACTCGAGGTTGATCTTGGAATATTTAGATTTATTTTTTCTTCATTTTGCAATCCGTGGATCTACGTCCTGGGGCGTTTGCAATTCAGTAAACTAGATTATTAGTAGATTTAAATTTATTGTATTTATTGGATGGTTTCTTTTGAAAGAAAATTCTTTTTGTTTAGGATGGTTTGAAGAATTTTTATTATTAAAGGTTTTTTTGGTAATGTTTTGATTTTTAAATAATACTTAGTATTATTTGACCTATTATGCAATGTTTTAATCGTTTAATTCTTGATGGTGGATTAAGTCTTGAATATCGATATTGTTATAGAAAACGAACCCGTTATTTGTTTAGAATTTGAATTTATCATTTCGGTTTTTTTTTTATCTTTATGTTCTTGACATAAAGCTAATCCTTTCTTTTTAACAAATGCGAATAATTGGCCATATGTTATTGTATTCCAAGGGGGGTTGTCCCCAGAATATTCTTTTAATTTGTTGATTACTTTTTCTGTGAAAAAAGATGGTAATCTGAAATAAATGGATTACTTTCCCAAAAAAGTTGATTACAATCTTTTCTTTGAAATATATTTGTGACAAAATATCTTTTATACCATTTAAAAATCGCCTAAAGTTGGACATCTTAAATTGGTTAAGAATATTTTCTTGCTTCTGGGATTCACTCATTGGGATTTCCGACAAAATGCATAGTTATTGTATAGAAATTAAGACTTCTCAGCATTTTGATGTTCTGTATCTTGAATAAAACAATACGTAAATGTACACCTTTTTTATTTCTACATTGATTAATTATTGAATCTTGAGTAAATGTGTCTAGTGAGTTATCCCACCAATATTTTAAAGCTCGATAAAAACGAGTTATTAGTAAATACAACATGCTTGTTTTATCGAATTACCTCTAGCTTTATAGGATATGGAAGCCCTTCCCCTGTTCTTATATCTGGGGCGCAATTTGGTATTCCGATTTGTCATCTATATTCCATTCCTTACTATCTGAAATGTAAATATATACATTTACAGTACAGTTAAGTTATTCTTCGTATAATAAATCGAATTGGAGTATGTCTTTTATAATAGGGTTTATTTGATCTTATTTTGGCTTCTTATACGATTTATTTCTTGATCATCATTAGGAGATTGAGTAGAGGATTGAATTGATTCATTATCGTTTTCATCAATAATGGATTCGCTTCCTACCTGTCTCTAAATTGCTAATCTGGAATCGATTGATTTTAATATTTCATTTTCAGGAAGCCATGCTTGTCTGTTATAAGGTTTAAACTATGGGTGTAGATGTAGATGAAAAGGATGTTGCATACTTTGTTCTAATTTATTATATTCGTTACGTATTTAATTTATGATCTATTTGATACCACTTGTTTTGATATTGTATGTAATATTTGACTTTGATGATAGTTATTTTGTTGATGACTAGATTTAATATCTTGTAATAAGAATGAAGGTTCTTTTATAAATCTTTATTTTCACCTGTTTTTAAATGAATATAGCTATAATTTCATCTATTTGGTGTATTTTATTTTTTAAATCTTTTAGCCGAGGATGTATTGATTTAGTTTTAGATCCATCTACTTGTTCCATAATTGTCCTAGAGATGAGCTTGTATTAATTGTTTAAATGAGGGTAATCTATGTTTATCGCTGTTGAATATGTTTCAAACCATATAAAATGGAAAGTATACATTTCTTTTAATGGCATCTGATTATACCATTTTCTACATATTTTATTGTTTGTTTTTTTGAAAACATATTGAAATACCCCGATTTCTCTTATCGGTATTTTCTTTTGAATAGAAATCTTCTTTGATATATTATTGTTTATTGATTGCATATTCTTTGTGATTACATTAATAGATTTAAAATCTGAATGCGTAGGAGATGTATTATATAAAATTCGTTATTTGGTTCAGCGATAGGTGCTTTAAATTTAATGTCTTGATTATCGTTTGATTGACCTTTCGACCCCGAGTCCTTCGTGCACCATTTTTAGGCCGGAAACTTCGAGAACAGGAAGTAGGAATATCTGCAGACTTTGATAACTTGGAGGTCTTTAGTTCTCTAAATTGAACAAATTGTATATTATTATTTTTCCCGTCTCTTTCTTCAAATTATTCTTGAAATATTTCTTTGTTCAAAATTCCTTATTGGTTGAGTAATCTCAATTTTCCATTGATAAGCAGATGGTTATTTCGCTCCCATTTTAATTGTTTTAGGAGATTTTAGGCTGCTTACTTGGATAATATGTTCTTTGATGCTTCTTTAATATGGTGGTTTCTCCTTTATTACTCTTATAACCAGACATCTTGGGTTAAATTCAGAGGGTTGATTGCTTAAAATAGATTCTATATAGCAATGAATATCAGGGTAATACATTATTTTCAGAATTTAATTTCAGGTAAGTAGACATTTAATACCAAGCGTATTTAGTATACGTTGGATCATGTAAACTTACTTGAAAATTATAGTTTGATGATGAAATAGGTAGCTCCGGTTTTATAAGTTTGATTGAACTGCTCCAAGGGCGAATCTTCAAATTTTAATAAGTTTTATCTCTTAATAGCATAAGTATTGGTGAATCAATGCCATTTCGCCCCGATAAGGGTTTAATTCCTATTTGAACTAGTCCAAAATGGAATAATTAAATCCTTTTTGTTTATATTTATCAAAAGAAGATTGAGGGATAATAATTTGATTTCTTGAATTCATTTTGTAAGAATAAGGTCTATTCGTATCTTCTTTTATTGCATAAGCTATTCTTCTGAAATATAAAAGACTTCGGTTGGTAAATGTTTGGAGTTCTTTAAGGGTATGAGGTTTTTGTATAATGGGTAGTTAACGGATGTTGTTTTTTGCGGTTTGAGGAAGTAATTTGACTTGGTAGTGGTTTGAATAGGAAGATGGATTTGAGAAGAGGTTTGGCCTTTTAAGGTGGTTACTGCATTTACATAAGAAAGGGAGGAATTGGCGAGGCCGAGAAAGTATTTGATTACTCGAGGTTTACCTCGAAGGTGGGGTTGGTTTTTGATATAGTCGATCACGGTCATCGGTTTCTTACTTTAGGGTCTGTCATCTTGAATAGGTTGTTGTTGAATATTTGTTGTTTTTTCCTGCAAATATTCTCTTGTTAAAGAAAATCAGGCAAAAGAATTATTTTCTCCTTTAATATATTGAATATCGAAATCAAAACAGATAGAATAGCTTGCCATCTGGCAAATATTTGTTTAGAGACCAGGTTTTTAACATCTTTTTGTAATATTTCTTTTTTTGACTTTGATCATCTTCGTAATAAGAATTTTTGTTGATTAAATCATCTTGAAATTTTGAAATACAATTAACTATGGAAAGTACTTCCTTTTTAAGCTGTTGAATAAGTTTGTTGGGGTCCTATCCAGGACTCGAGAATGAAAGCGTATTATAGACTCTTGGCTAAACTCTGATAGTTTTTGTTTGAGAATTCCTCCATAACCTATTTCGAAGCATCAGTTTCAACTATCATATTAGCTTGGATTTGGAATAGACAGACATGGTAAGGTTTTTTACTTGCAATTTAACCTGCTGTACTAACTTAGTATGTTGATTTGTCCATGGTTTAGGATTTTTTTGTAGTCTTTGAAATAATGGTTGAATAGTTTTTCTTAGATTAGGTAGAAAATCTGAAACATAGTTCGAGACATCCTAGGAATCTTTGTAATTGAGTTTTTTCCCTTAGTTCATACAGGGATTTATCAGCAAATTCTATTGATCTTGATATGGGTGTCATAGTTCCTTGATATATATTATGTCCTAAGAATCTGATTTTTTGTTTGAAATAAATTCATTTTTTGTTTGATAAGACTAATCCGTTATTTTTTACTATATTTAAAAATGTGTTTAAATGGCTAAAGTGTTGGTCTATTGGCGTTGAATATATTAAGACATCGATCAATATAGACTATAGCGAATGGTGAAGAATTATTGAATATATCATTCATTATATTCTGGAATTCAGAAGGTGCATTTTTAAGACCAAATGGCATAACATTTCATTATAATGTCCAAAAGGTACCGTGAATACTGTTTTATATTTATCTTTTTCGTTAATTTGTATTTGCCAAAATCCGCTTTTCATATCGAATTTTGAAAAAGATTTTTGCATTGTATAATCTTTTTAATAGATCTCTTTTATTGGGTATTGGATATCTAATCCATTGTAATACATCATTTAATGGTTTTGTAATTTATAACTAATCATTGGTACTCCCGTTCCTTTTACTGCTGCGTTATTAACATAAAATGCTGCACAACTCCAAGGTGACTTGGATGGTCGAATTAATTTTTTGTTTAATAAATCTTGTATTTCTTTTTGACATTGTTCTAGCAATGCTTTATTCATTTGAATAGGTCTTGCTTTAGTTGGTATAAGTTTCTCATTAAAATCTTTTATATAAGGTAGACTAACCGTATGTTGTTTTCGTTCCCAAAATGCATTGGGTAGATCAGAACATACTTGTTAGATTAATTTGTTTTCAATAGTTTTTATTTTGTTAATTATATAGGGAGATTTTAATTGTTCATCTATTTTTTTGTAAGAAATTTCATCCTGTAAATATTGAATATGTTTATGTTTTCCATTTATTAAGTTAATTGCTTTTTGTATTGTATTTTGTTGGAGTTCTAATATTTCTTTGGTTTTTTATAGGTAACAAAAATTGAATAACATTTTTGTCCCTACAAATTTTGTTGTTATACCATATTACGATCCTTTACAAGGATCAATTTGAGTAAAGAATGGTGTTCCTAATATTACTTCTTGTGTTAAATCTTTAACTAGGATAAATTGGTTTTTTAAAACAATATCCTTGATTACAGATTTTTAGTCATATTAATTTATATTTTACTTTTAAATTACTTCCATTAGGCGCTTAAAGGCGTTCAGTAGTTTTTCATAAAATTTAGTAGGTATAAGACCTTCTCGAATGCAGTTATAGTCTGCACCAGAATCTAGTAATGCTATTGTATTAATTTTGAAATCATGTCCTATATGTAATGTAATCTTAGTATACCACTTTTGATAATTTATTTTATTAATGTTGTTTATATATTCTTCATTTTGGTCTAAGTGAGTATCATTATCTTCTAAATTTTTATTGCTTGAAGATGCTTGATTAAGGTTTGGTGACTCTATTAAAGATAGGGCGTCTATTTGTAATTGTTTTAAATCTTGTTGATTAACAAGTATTTGTAAATCTTTTATTTGAGTTTTAAGTTGTTTAACTTCATGTTTGCAATTCACCAGTTGTTACTTGTTTAAATAAACTTTGAGTTGGATATTTTTCAAATATTTTATTTAGACTAAATGGTTGAGGGTAGCTAATTGATTTTCTTGATATATGATATCTTTTAATTTTGTTAAATATTCCTTTTAATATTAGGATCATTTATTTTGTCTATAATGTCTAATAAGAATTGTTTATTATTGTCTTTGGTTATTCAGTTGCTTACGTTACAATTACATAAATTATCAGAAATTTCTTGTGATTCAGTAGAAGAATTACTTAAGTTTTCTATCTCATTTATTGAATTATTATTAGAAGACTCATTTTCTGATAATTCAGATTTTGATATTAATAATTTTGTTAATTTTTCTTGGATATCAGGTTGACCTTGGAATATTTAGTTTATTTTTTTCTTCATTTTGCAATCCGTGGATCTATGTCGGGGCGTTTGCAATTCAACAAACTAGATTATTAGTAGATTTAAATTTATTGTATTTATTGAATGGTTTCTTTTGAAAATTCTTTTTGTTTAGGATAGTTTGAAGAATGGTTATTATTAAAAGGTTTTTGGTAATGTTTTGATTTTTGATAATACTTAATATTATTTGACCTATTATGCTTGTGTTTTAATCGTTCAATTCTTGATGGTGGACTAAGGTTGGAATATCCATATTGTTATAAAGCGAACCCATTGTTTGTTTAAATTTGAATTTATCATTTAGTTTTTTTATCTTTATGTTCTTGACATAAAGCTAATCCTTCTTTTTTAACAAATGCGAATAATTGGCCATATGTTATTGTATTCCAAGGGACAGGTTGTCCACCAGAATATTCTTTTAATTTATTGATTACTTTTTCAGCGAAAAAAGATGGTAATCCTGAAATAAATCGTTCTTTCCAAAACGGTTGATTACAATCTTTTCTTTGAAATATATTTGTGACAAAAATATCTTTATACCATTTAAAATCGCCTAAAGTTGGACATCTTAAATTGGTTAAAATTATTTTCTTGCTTTCGGATTCCTCATTGGGATTTCCGACAAAATGCATAGTTATTGTATAAATTAAGACTTCTACTGCATTTTGATGTTCTATATCTTCAATAAAACCATCATCATCTTCTACCTTTTTTATTTCTCGTGATTAATTATTGAATCTTGAGTAGGTGTGTCTAGTGAGTTATCCACCAATATTTTAAAGCTCGAGTAAAACCAGTTATTAGTAATACACATGCTTGTTTATCAGAATTACCTCTAGCTTTATAGGATATGGAAGCCATACCCATTTCTCTGTCTGAGACATAATTTGGTATTCCGATTTGCCATCTATATTCCATTCATATATACCGTCTCCAGTATATACATTTCTATTTTTCTTAGATTGTTCTTCATATAGTAAATCGGGTTGGAGTATGTCTTTTATAATAGGGTTTATTTGATCTTATTTTATTTCTTATCGATTTATTTCTTGATCATCATTATCAGATTGAGTAGAGGATTGAATTGATTCATTATCGTTTTCATCAATATTGTTGATTCCTTTACCCTTGTCTAAATTTGCTAATCTAGATCGATTGATTTTAATATTTCATTTTCAGGAAATATTACTTGTCTATTATAGGTTTAAATATAGGTGTAGATGTAGATGAAAAAAGATGTTGCATACTTTGTTCTAATTTATTATATTCATTCATATTTAATTTATGATCTATTTGATCTACTTGTTTTGATATTGTATGTACTATTTCACTTTGATAGTTATTTTGTTGATAAATAGATTTAATATCTTGTAATAAGGCGGGTTCTTTGTCGTCTGTATTTGCACGAGTTGTAGGGGGTGTAGCTATAGTTTGTGTATTTGGTGTATTTATTTTTAGATCTTTTAGCGGGGGATGTATTGATTTAGTTTTAGATCCATCTACTTGTTCCCATAATTGTCCTAAAGATGGGCTTGTATTAATGGTTTTAAATGGGTAATCTATGTTATCTGCTATTGAATATGTTTCAAACCATATAAAAAATGGAATGTCTATTTCTTTTAATAGCATACAATTATACCATTTTTCTCTATATTCTATTGTTTGTTTTTTAGAAAAGCGTATTGAAATACCAGTTTCTCTTATCATTATTTTCTTTTGAATAGAAATCTTCTTTGATATATTGTTTATTGATTGCATATTCTTTTGTAATTACATTAATAGATTTAAAATCTGAATCGTAGGAGATGTAGGTATATAGGTAGTTATTTGGTTCAGCAATAGGTGCTTTAAATTTAATGTCTTGATTATCGTTTTGATTGACACTTTCAACTTCTGAGTCCGTGCTCGATTTTTTAGATCGAAACTCAGAACAAGAAGGCGAGGAATATCTGAACTTATTCTTGGAGGTGCTGGTTCTCTAAATGAACCAAATTGTAATATTATTTTTCCGTCTTTTTGTTCAATTATTCTTGAAATATTTCTTTGTTCAAAATTCCTTATTGGTTGAGTAATCTCAATTTTCCATTGATCTGGAATGGTTATTTCATCCCATTTTAATTGTTTAGGTGCATAGGTAGCACTTGGAATGTCTTCTTTGTTAGCTTTGCTAATATGGTAGTTTCTCCTTTATTATCTTGTAATAGACATCTTGGGTTAAATTCAGAGGTTGATTGCTTAAAATAGATTCTATATAGCAATAGATATCCGTGTCTATTATTTTCAAATTTAATTTCAGGTAAGTGAACATTTAATACCAGCGTATTTAGTATCGTTGGATCATGTAAACTTACTTGAAAATTAGGGGCGCAATTGAAATAAATTGCTCCGTTGCATAAGTTTGATTGAACTGCTCCAAGGAGCGAATCTTCAAATTTTAATAAAGTTTTATCTCTTAATAGCATAAGTATTGGTGAATCAATACCATTCCTTGATAAGGGTTTGATTGCTATTTGAACTAGTCCAAAATGGAGATAATTAAATCCTTTTTGTTTATATTTATCAAGAGGCGATTGAGGATAATAATTTGATTTCTTGAATTCATTTTGTAAAGATAAGGTCTGTTCATGTTCTTTTTATTGCATAAGCTGTTCTGAAATCAAAAGTTCCAATTTGATAAATATTTTCTGGGTTTACATGTGGTAGTTTATTTTTTGATAATTCATGATTAAAGTTTGTTATTTTTGTCATAATCTCTCTTGAGTTAATTGTAGTATGAGATGTAGATGCAGCATATTTCGGTTTGAAAAGCTTTCTAAATGAGGGCGCCATGACTTAAATTT
Source organism: Cardamine occulta (assembly GCA_028015245.1). Classification (NCBI taxonomy): domain Eukaryota; kingdom Viridiplantae; phylum Streptophyta; class Magnoliopsida; order Brassicales; family Brassicaceae; genus Cardamine; species Cardamine occulta. Next base: position 20,699,003 of record CM051371.1, on the reverse strand, counting down.
TACTTAAACACATACTAGAGAGACTTACCAATTCTATGTTGACCTATTTGGGGCTTGCCAGCGGTCTTACTGCCTTTAGGACTTGCGGCCTGGAACACCTCAACTGGTGGCTTGATAGAAGGGTGAGGATCTGGCTAGGAGAGTTTAGGTTGATTTGAGTGGTGGTGCCTTTGTTTTGAGGAAGCGTTTCAAATGAAAATTTGTGCAAAAAACTTTAAAAAGCTTTGGCTCTGATACCATAAAAAAAAAATATTTTGATGCTTAATAAAACCGAGATACTATCGGCGAATGAGGGTACAAATCTTTGAGAAGTGCAACCACACAATAAGTCGAAGGTGCCAATATTGTCCGAAGACTCGGGGTTCTCGTTGTCCGTTACTAGATTTACTTACTAAGCGTAGGCGTGGTTTTGAAAAAGTAATTTTTATTAAAACTTTGATTACAAGAGCTAAGTAAGAGATTACAAAAGTAGAGATTTGTAGAGATTTGTAGAGAGAAAGTTGTGCGAAATAAACGTGCTTCCCTCGATGGTAGAGTTGAGTATTTATAGGGGAAGTTGGGTGCTTGCTTATGTCATTGCTTGCGTCGAGTGTGTTGCTCACGTGTAGATCCTGTAGTGGTGCCGACATTTTGCTTACGTCATTGCTTACGTTTTGAGTGCTTGCTTTGTGTGTATAAGTGGGTCCCATTTGTGGGAGTGGGTCCCATCCCATTTATGGGAGGTGGGTCCCATTTTCTTGGTGTTGCGATCTTGACTTCTTAGATACATAGTCTTTTCATACAGCTATACTCTCTGTAGATTATTAGTTTCGTTGGGATATTACAAGTAGTAAATAAGGTACATAAGATCTGAGTCTCTTAGAATATCATTGATTAACTTATTTGGATGTCATACATCTAACGTGCTTTTGAGCAAAGCATCATCTATAAGCAGGTTGATTATTCTTTACGAGAGCCGTTTGTTGAATAACCTTAACTTTGATATTGCTATCGGTGTTAAATAACCTCATTGAGTTTTTTTTTTTTTTTTTTTTTTTTTTGAAAAATATTTTTGATGTAATAAAAGCGAGATACTTTATGCGAATGAGGTACAAATCTTTGAGAAGTGCAACCACACAATAAGTCGAAGGTGCCAATATTGTCCGAAGACTCGGGGTTCTCGTTGTCCAGTACTAGATTTTACTTACTTAGCGTTAGGCGTGGTTTTTGAAAAAGTAATTTTTATTAAAACTTTGATTACAAGGGCTAAGTAAGAGATTACAAAGAAAATAGAGATCTGTAGAGGTATTTGTAGAGAGAAAGTTGTGCGAAAATATTGCTTTCTCTGATGGTAGAGTTGAGTATTTATAGGGGAAGTTGGGTGCTTGCTTATGTCATTGCTTTGCGTCGATTGTGTTGCTTCGTGATAGATCTGTAGTGGTGCCGAGCATTTTGCTTACGTCATTGCTTACGTTTTGAGTGCTTCTTTGTGTGTATAAGTGGGTCCCATTTAGGGAGTGGGTCCGTCCCATTTGTCGGAGGTGGGTCCCATTTTCTTGGTGTTGCGATCTTGACTTCTTAGATACATAGTCTTTTCATACAGCTATACTCTACGTAGATTATTAGTTTAGTTGGGATATTACAAGTAGTAAATAAGGTGCATAAGATCTGAGTCTCTTAGAATATACATTGATTAACTTATTTGGATGTCTATACATCTAACATGCTTTTGAGCAAAGCATCAGCTATAATGGATTGATTATTCTTTCTGAGAGCCGTTTGCTTGAATAGCCTTAACTTTGATATTGCTTTATCGGTGTTAAGATAACCTCTTATTGAGTTTTTTTTTTTTTTTTTTTTTTTTTTAAATATCAAATGGATCTTGGCCTAAGGGGCCACCATATGGATCGTCGGATTGTATAGTGTCAAATGATTGGTTATCGTCCTCTTCATCGGAGGATTCCATCTGTTGACTTATTGTGGCAATAATTTTTTGGAGCTTAAACTTGTGAGGCGGCAGTTGGAAGAGCTGGATGAGTGAGTTGGACTTAGTCGATGCTTGAGTAGATGGTTTGTTTGGTGGTTGAGTAGATGGCTTGGGTTTAGAAGAAGAGGATCTGGTGATCTGGTTTAAGGAGGGTATTGATTTAGAGGCGGCTTTTATAGTGTGAACTTCTCTTGCTTATCTGGAAGAATTTTTGGATATTGGTGAGAGAATAACGGTCAAGATTAAACTTGTCCCACCATTTGATCTCGGAATTCTCGGAGTAAGGAACATGGCATGCACGGGAGAAAGAGCAATGTTGAAATGCCATGAAGCGTATCCACGGGATTCCCGTGTCGATATGGAAGGAAATAATGTTGAATGACCCAACAGGTTGTTGATTAATATATTTGAGGTAATAGGGGTAGCGGTTTTGAGAAGATCGGTTGGGTAGATGTCATTGGTAGGGCCTAGCCAATGCCACCATTAAATAGAACCAGCCGAGGGATAGTTTTTGGGCAGCTACGATCGAAGGAAATAAACCGGGAATGATCGTAGTCGTAGGTAAAGGTTAGGAAAAAGCATTGATATAATCAATGTAAGAGTAGCCGATTAATATGGTAGCCAGGGGTAGAAAGGTTTGGTAGTATGGGTATGAATGAAACCAAGCTCTTGAATAGATTGGATCTGAAGAATTTTACAAGTTGAATAGGATATGAGATTAGGATGCGTTTTTTGGCGGGGTGGTGAGTAATTTCAACAGAACCAGAGTCTACTAGAATATACTCATAGAAGGTTCTATTTTTGAGTACATTATCGGTAGGGTAAAGAATCCGTCTGTATAAAAGACTTCGGTTGGTAAATGTTTGCAGTTCTTTGAGGGTAACGAGGTTTTGTATAATGGGTAGTTAACGGATGTTGTTTTTTGCGGTTTGAGGAAGTAATTTGACTTGGTAGTGGTTTGAATAGGAGAAGATGGTTGAGAAGAGGTTTGGCCTTTTAAGGTGGTTACTGCATTTACATAAGAAGAGGAGGAAATTAAGAAAGAAAGTATTTTGATTACTCGGAGGTTTACCTCGAAGGTGGGGTTGGTTTTTGATATAGTCCGATCACGGTCATCGGTTTCTTACTTTAGGGTCTGTCATCTTGAATAGGTTGTTGTTGAATATTTGTTGTTTTTCCTGCAAATATTCTCTTGTTAGAAAAATCAGGCAAAAATTATTTTCTCCTTTAATATATTGAATATCGAAATCAAAAGCAGATAGAATAGCTTGCCATCTGGCAAATATTTGTTTAGAGACCAGGTTTTTAACATCTTTTTGTAATATTTCTTTTGCTGACTTACGATCGACTTCGTAATAAAATTTTTTGTTGATTAAATCATCTTGAAATTTTGAAATACAATTAACTATGGAAAGTACTTCCTTTTTAAGCTGTTGAATAAGTTTGTTGGGGTCCTATCCAGACTCGAGAATGAAAGCGTATTATAGACTCTTGGCTAAACTCTGATAGTTTTTGTTTGAGAATTCCTCCATAACCTATTTCGAAGCATCGGTTTCAACTATCATATTAGCTTGGATTTGGAATAAACAGACATGGTAAGGTTTTTACTTGCAATTTAACCTTGCTTGTACTAACTTAGTATGTTGATTTGTCCATGGTTTAGGATTTTTTTGTAGTCTTTGAAATAATGGTTGAATCGTGTTTCTTAGGTTAGGTATAAAATCTGAAACATAGTTCGAACATCCTAGGAATCTTTGTAATTGAGTTTTTTCCTTAGTTCATCTGGGAATTTATCAGCAAATTCTATTGATCTTGATATGGGTGTCATAGTTCCTTGATATATATTATGTCCTAAGAATCTGATTTTTGTTTGAAATAAATTCATTTTTTGTTTTGATAAGACTAATCCGTTATTTTTTACTATATTTAAAAATGTGTTTAAATGGCTAAAGTGTTGGTCTATTGGCGTTGAATCTATTCAGACTCCGTCTATATAGACTATAGCGAATGGTGATGAATTATTGAAGATTTCATTCATAATATGTTGGAATTCAGATGGTGCATTTTTAAGGCCAAATGGCATTACATTCCATTAAGTAATGTCCAAAAGGTACCGTGAATGCTGTTTTATATTTATCTTTTTAGTTAATTTGTATTTGCCAAAATCCGCTTTTCATATCGAATTTTGAAAAGATTTTTTGCATTGTATAATCTTTTTAATAGATCTCTTTTATTGGGTATTGGATATCTAATCCATTGTAATACATCATTTAATGGTTTGTAATTTATAACTAATCGTTGGTACTCCACGTTCCTTTTCTGCTTGCGTTATTAACATAAAATGCTGCACAACTCAAGGTGACTTGGATGGTCGAATTAATTTTTTGTTTAATAAATCTTGTATTTCTTTTTGACATTGTTCTAGCAATGCTTTATTCATTTGAATAGGTCTTGCTTTAGTTGGTATAAGTTTCTCATTAAAATCTTTTATATAAGGTTGACAAACGCTATGTTGTGTTCGTTCCCCAAAATGCATTGGGTAGATCAGAACATACTTGTTAGATTAATTTGTTTTCAATAGTTTTTATTTTTGTTAATTATATAGGGAGATTTTAATTGTTCATCTATTTTTTTGTAAGAAATTTCATCCTGTAAATATTGAATATGTTTATGTTTTCCATTTATTAAGTTAATTGCTTTTTGTATTGTATTTTGTTGGAGTTCTAATATTTCTTTGGTTTTTTATAGGTAACAAAAATTGAATAACATTTTTGTCCCTACAACTTTTGTTGTTATACCATATTCGGATACTTTAAAGGATAAATTTGAGTAAAGATGGGTGTTCCTAATATTACTTCTTGTGGTAAATCTTTAAGTAGGATAAATTGGGTTTTAAAACAATATCCTTGATTACAGATTTTTGCGTATGTAATTTATATTTTACTTTTAAATTACTTCCATTAGGCGCCGCTAAAGGCGTTCAGTGGTTTTTCATAAAATTTAGTAGGTATAAGACCTTCTCGAATGCAGTTATAGTCTGCACCAGAATCTAGTAATGCTATTGTATTAATTTTGAAATCATGTCCTATATGTAATGTAATCTTAGTATACCACTTTTGATAATTTATTTTATTAATGTTGTTTATATATTCTTCATTTTGGTCTAAGTGAGTATCATTATCTTCTAAATTTTTATTGCTTGAAGATGCTTGATTAAGGTTTGGTGACTCGGTTGCAGATAGGCGTGCGTCTAGGTGTAATTGTTTTAAATCTTGTTGATTAACAAGTATTTGTAAATCTTTTATTTGAGTTTTAAGTTGTTTAACTTCATGTTGCAATTCACCAGTTGTTACTTGTTTAAATAAACTTTGAGTTGGATATTTTTCAAATATTTTATTTAGACTAAATGGTTGAGGAGTAGCTAATTGATTTTCTTGATATATGATATCTTTTAATTTTGTTAAATATTCCTTTTAATATTAGGATCATTTATTTTGTCTATAATGTCTAATAAGAATTGTTTATTATTGTCTTTGGTTATTACGTTGATTACGTTACAATTACATAAATTATCAGAAATTTCTTGTGATTCAGTAGAAGAATCACTTAAGTTTTCTATCTCATTTATTGAATTATTATTAGAAGACTCATTTTCTGATAATTCAGATTCTGATATTAATAATTTTGTTAATTTTTCTTGGATATCAGGTTGATCTTGGAATATTTAGTTTATTTTTTTCTTCATTTTGCAATCCGTGGATCTATGTCCGGGCGTTTGCAATTCAACAAACTAGATTATTAGTAGATTTACATTTATTGTAATTTTTGAATGGTTTATTTAGAACATACTTTTTGTTTAGGATAGTTTGAAGAATTTTTATTATTAAAGGTTTTTGGTAATGTTTTGATTTTTGATAATACTTAATATTATTTGACCTATTATGCCTGTGTTTTAATCGTTTAATTCTTGATGGTGGATTAAGTCTTGAATATCCATATTGTTATTAAAGCGAACCCATTGTTTGTTTAAATTTGAATTTATCATTTCGTTTTTTATCTTTATGTTCTTGACATAAAGCTAATCCTTCTTTTTTAACAAATCACGAATAATTGGCCATATGTTATTGTATTCCAAGGGACAGGTTGTCCACAGAATATTCTTTTAATTTATTGATTACTTTTTCAGCGAAAAAAGATGGTAATCCTGAAATAAATCGTTCTTTCCAAAAGGTTGATTACAATCTTTTCTTTGAAATATATTTGTGACAAAAATATCTTTATACCATTTAAAATCGCCTAAAGTTGGACATCTTAAATTGGTTAAAATTATTTTCTTGCTTTCGGATTCCTCATTGGGATTTCCGACAAAATGCATAGTTATTGTATAAATTAAGACTTCTACTGCATTTTGATGTTCTATATCTTCAATAAAACCATCATCATCTTCTACCTTTTTTATTTCTCGTGATTAATTATTGAATCTTGAGTAGGTGTGTCTAGTGAGTTATCCACCAATATTTTAAAGCTCGGTAAAACCGGTTATTAGTAATACATGCTTGTTTATCAGAATTACCTCTAGCTTTATAGGATATGGAAGCCATACCCATTTCTTGTACTGAGACATAATTTGGTATTCCGATTTGCCATCTATATTCCATTCATATATACCGTCTCCAGTATATACATTTCTATTTTGATTAGATTGTTCTTCATATAGTAAATCGGGTTGGAGTATGTCTTTTATAATAGGGTTTATTTGATCTTATTTTATTTCTTATCTGATTTATTTCTTGATCATCATTATCAGATTGAGTAGAGGATTGAATTGATTCATTATCGTTTTTCATCAATATTGTTGATTCCTTTACCCTTGTCTAAATTTGCTAATCTAGATGCGATTGATTTTAATATTTCATTTTCAGGAAATATTACTTGTCTATTAGAGGTTTAAATATAGGTGTAGATGTAGATGAAAAAGGATGTTGCATACTTTGTTCTAATTTATTATATTCATTCATATTTAATTTATGATCTATTTGATCTACTTGTTTTGATATTGTATGTAATATTTGACTTTGATAGTTATTTTGTTGATAAATAGATTTAATATCTTGTAATAAAGGCGGGTTCTTTATCGTCTTTATTTGCCACCAGTTTTAAATGGTGTAGCTATAATTTGTCTATTTGGTGTATTTATTTTTAAATCTTTTAGCGGGGGATGTATTGATTTAGTTTTAGATCCATCTACTTGTTCCCATAATTGTCCTAAAGATGAGCTTGTATTAATTGTTTTTAAATGGGTAATCTATGTTTATCTGCTATTGAATATGTTTCAAACCATATAAAAAATGGAATGTCTATTTCTTTTAATAGCATACAATTATACCATTTTTCTCTATATTCTATTGTTTGTTTTTTTTTTAAAAGCGTATTGAAATACCAGTTTCTCTTATCATTATTTTCTTTTGAATAGAAATCTTCTTTGATATATTGTTTATTGATTGCATATTCTTTTGTAATTACATTAATAGATTTAAAATCTGAATCGTAGGAGATGTAGTATATAGGTCGTTATTTGGTTCAGCAATAGGTGCTTTAAATTTAATGTCTTGATTATCGTTTTGATTGACACTTTCAACTTCTGAGTCCGTACTTCGATTTTTTAGATCGAAACTTCAGAACAAGAAGGCGGGAATATCTGAACTTATTCTCGGAGGTGCTGGTTCTCTAAATGCACCAAATTGTAATCTTATTTTTCCGTCTTTTTGTTCAATTATTCTTGAAATATTTCTTTGTTCACCATTCCTTATTGGTTGAGTAATCTCACTTTTCCATTGATCTGGAATGGTTATTTCATCCCATTTTACTTGTTTAGGTGCATAGGTAGCACTTGGAATGTCTTTCTTTTTAGTTAACTTTGCTAATATGGTAGTTTCTCCTTTATTATCTTGTAATAGACATCTTGGGTTAAATTCAGAGGTTGATTGCTTAAAATAGATTCTATATAGCAATAGATATCCGTGTCTATTATTTTCAAATTTAATTTCAGGTAAGTGAACATTTAATACCAGCGTATTTAGTATCGTTGGATCATGTAAACTTACTTGAAAATTAGGGGCGTAATTGAAATAAATTGCTCCGTTGCATAAGTTTGATTGAACTGCTCCAAGGAGCGAATCTTCAAATTTTAATAAAGTTTTATCTCTTAATAGCATAAGTATTGGTGAATCAATACCATTCCTTGATAAGGGTTTGATTGCTATTTGAACTAGTCCAAAATGGAGATAATTAAATCCTTTTTGTTTATATTTATCAAGGCGATTGAGGATAATAATTTGATTTCTTGAATTCATTTTGTAAAGATAAGGTCTGTTCATGTTCTTTTTATTGCATAAGCTGTTCTGAAATCAAAAGTTCCAATTTGATAAATATTTTCTGGGTTTACATGTGGTAGTTTATTTTTTGATAATTCATGATTAAAGTTTGTTATTTTTGTCATAATCTCTCTTGAGTTAATTGTAGTATGAGATGTAGATGCAGCATATTTCGGTTTGAAAAGCTTTCTAAATGAGGGCGCCATGACTTAAATTTTACTTAAACACATACTAGAGAGACTTACCAATTCTATGTTGACCTGGCTGGGGCTTGCCAGCGGTCTTACTGCCTTTAGGACTTGCGGCCTGGAACACCTCAACAACGGTGGCTTGATAGAAGGGTGAGGATCTGGCTAGGAGAGTTTAGGTTGATTTGAGTGGTGGTGCCTTTGTTTTAGGAAGCGTTTCAAATGAAAATTTAATGCAAAAACTTTAAAAGCGCTTTGGCTCTGATACCAATAAAAAAAAATTATGGCTACTCTTACATTGATTATATCAATGCTTTTCCCCGAACCTTTTACCTCGACCTTACGATCGTTGGCCTGGTTTAAAGAATTTCAACTTTGATAAATGCTGAAAAACTATCCTGGCTGGTTCTACGAATGGTGGCATTGGCTAGGCCTACCAATGACATCTACTGACCGATCTTCTCAAACCGCTTACCTATGGTACCAAATATATTAATCAACAACCTGTTGGGTGCTTCAACATTATTTCCTTCCATATTGACATGGGAATCCCGTGGATATGCTCGTGGCATTTCAACGTTGCTCTCTTTCTCCCAGTGCCATGTTCCTTACTCTGAGAATTCGCATCAAATGGTGGGATATTTCAAGTTTAATCTTGACCGTTATTCTCTCACCATAAAAAAAAAATATTTTGATGCTTAATAAAACGAGATACTATCGGCGAATGAGGTACAAATCTTGTGAAGTGCAACCACACATGATAAATCGAAGGTGCCAATATTGTCCCGAAGACTTCGGGGTTCTCGTTGTCGTACTAGATTTACTTACTAAGCGTGGGCGTGGTTTTTGAAAAAGTAATTTTTATTAAAACTTTGATTACAAGAGCTAAGTAAGAGATTACAAAAGTAGAGATTTGTAGAGAGATTTGTAGAGAGAAAGTTGTGCGAGAAATACGTGCTTCCTCTGATGGTAGAGTTGAGTATTTATAGGGGAAGTTGGGTGCTTGCTTATGTCATTGCTTGCGTCGATTGTGTTGCTTCGTGTTAGTCTCGTAGTGGTGCCGACATTTTGCTTACGTCATTGCTTACGTTTTGAGTGCTTGCTTTGTGTGTATAAGTGGGTCCCATTTGTAAGTGGGTCCCCCATTTATGGGAGGTGGGTCCCATTTTCTTGGTGTTGCGATCTTGACTTCTTAGATACATAGTCTTTTCATACAGCTATACTCTGTAGATTATTAGTTTTCGTTGGGATATTACAAGTAGTAAATAAGGTCACATAAGATCTGAGTCTCTTTAGAATATACGTTGATTAACTTATTTGGATGTCTATACATCTAACATGCTTTTGAGCAAAGCATCAGCTATAATGGTTTGATTATTCTTTACGAGAGCCGTTTGCTTGAATAGCCTTAACTTTGATATTGCTTTATCGGTGTTAAGATAACCTCGTTATTGAGTTTTTTTTTTTTTTTTTTTTTTTTTTAAATATCAAATGGATCTTGGCCTAAGGGGCCACCATATGGATCGTCGGATTGTATAGTGTCAGATGATTGGTTATCGTTCTCTTCATCATCGGAGGATTCCATCTGTTGACTTATTGTGTGATAATTTTTTGGAGCTTAAGCTTGTGCGAGGCGGATTGGAAGAGCTGGATGAGTGAGTTGGACTTAGTCGATGCTTGAGTAGATGGTTTGTTTGGTGGTTGAGTAGATGGCTTGGGTTTAGAAGAAGAGGATCTGAAGCTGATCTGGTTTAAGGAGGGTATTGATTTAGAGGCGGCTTTTATAGGCGTGTGAACTTCTTTGCTTATCTGGAAGAATTTTTGGATATTGGTGAGAGAATAACGGTCAAGATTAAACTTGTCCCACCATTTGATCACGGAATTCTCGGAGTAAGGAACATGGCATGCACGGGAGAAAGAGGCAATGTTGAAATGCCATGAGCGTATCCACGGGATTCCCATGTCGATATGGAAGGAAATAATGTTGAATGACCCAACAGGTTGTTGATTAATATATTTGAGGTAATAGGGGTAGCGGTTTTGAGAAGATCGGTTGGGTAGATGTCATTGGTAGGGCCTAGCCAATGCCACCATTAAATAGAACCAGCCGGGGATAGTTTTTGGGCAGCTTCGATCAAAGAAATAAACCGGGAATGATCGTAGAGTCGTAGGTAAAGGTTAGGGAAAAAGCATTGATATAATCAATGTAAGAGTAGCCGTTAATATGGTAGCCAGGGGTAGAAAGGTTTGGTAGTATGGGTATGAATGAAACCAAGCTCTTGAATAGATTGGATCTGAAGAATTTTACAAGTTGAATAGGATATGAGATTAGGATGCGTTTTTGGCGGGGTGGTGAGTAATTTCAACAGAACCGAGTCTACTAGAATATACTCATAGAAGGTTCTATTTTTGAGTACATTATCGGTAGGGTAAAGTCCGTCATATAAAAGACTTCGGTTGGTAAATGTTTGCAGTTCTTTGAGGGGGTAACGAGGTTTTTGTATAATGGGTAGTTAACGGATGTTGTTTTTTGCGGTTTGAGGAAGTAATTTGACTTGGTAGTGGTTTGAATAGGAGAAGATGGTTGAGAAGAGGTTTGGCCTTTTAAGGTGGTTACTGCATTTACATAAGAAAGAGGAGGAAAGAGAAAGTATTTTGATTACTCGGAGGTTTACCTCGAAGGTGGGGTTGGTTTTTGATATAGTCCGATCACGGTCATCGGTTTCTTACTTTTAGGGTCTGTCATCTTGAATAGGTTGTTGTTGAATATTTGTTGTTTTTCCTGCAAATATTCTCTTGTTAGAAAAATCAGGCAAAAATTATTTTCTCCTTTAATATATTGAATATCGAAATCAAAAGCAGATAGAATAGCTTGCCATCTGGCAAATATTTGTTTAGAGACCAGGTTTTTAACATCTTTTTGTAATATTTCTTTTGCTGACTTACAGATCGACTTCGTAATAAAATTTTTTGTTGATTAAATCATCTTGAAATTTTGAAATACAATTAACTATGGAAAGTACTTCCTTTTTAGCTGTTGAATAAGTTTGTTGGGGTCCTATCCAGACTCCGAATGAAAGCGTATTATAGACTCTTGGCTAAACTCTGATAGTTTTTGTTTGAGAATTCCTCCATAACCTATTTCGAAGCATCGGTTTCAACTATCATATTAGCCCGAGGATTTGGAATAAACAGACATGGTAAGGTTTTTACTTGCAATTTAACTTGCTTTGTACTAACTTAGTATGTTGATTTGTCCATGGTTTAGGATTTTTTTGTAGTCTTTGAAATAATGGTTGAATAGTTTTTCTTAGATTAGGTAGAAAATCTGAAACATAGTTCGAACATCCTAGGAATCTTTGTAATTGAGTTTTTTCCCTTAGTTCATGCAGGAATTTATCAGCAAATTCTATTGATCTTGATATGGGTGTCATAGTTCCTTGATATATATTATGTCCTAAGAATCTGATTTTTTGTTTGAAATAAATTCATTTTTTGTTTTGATAAGACTAATCCGTTATTTTTTACTATATTTAAAAATGTGTTTAAATGGCTAAAGTGTTGGTCTATTGGCGTTGAATATATTAAGACATCGTCAATATAGACTATAGCGAATGGTGAAGAATTATTGAATATATCATTCATAATATGTTGGAATTCAGATGGTGCATTTTTAAGTCCAAATGGCATTACATTCCATTAAGTAATGTCCAAAAGGTACCGTGAATGCTGTTTTATATTTATCTTTTTAGTTAATTTGTATTTGCCAAAATCCGCTTTTCATATCGAATTTTGAAAAGATTTTTTGCATTATATAATCTTTTTAATAGATCTCTTTTATTGGGTATTGGATATCTAATCCATTGTAATACATCATTTAATGGTTTTGTAATTTATAACTAATCGTTGGTACTCCCGTTCCTTTTCTGCTGCGTTATTAACATAAAATGCTGCACAACTCCAAGGTGACTTGGATGGTCGAATTAATTTTTTGTTTAATAAATCTTGTATTTCTTTTTGACATTGTTCTAGCAATGCTTTATTCATTTGAATAGGTCTTGCTTTAGTTGGTATAAGTTTCTCATTAAAATCTTTTATATAAGGTAGACTAACCGTATGTTGTTTTCGTTCCCAAAATGCATTGGGTAGATCAGAACATACTTGTTCGATTAATTTGTTTTCAATAGTTTTTTATTTTGTTAATTATATAGGGAGATTTTAATTGTTCATCTATTTTTTTGTAGAAATTTCATCCTGTAAATATTGAATATGTTTATGTTTCACATTTATTAAGTTAATTGCTTTTTGTATTGTATTTTGTTGGAGTTCTAATATTTCTTTGGTTTTTATAGGTAACAAAAATTCGAATAACATTTTTGTCCCTACAACTTTTGTTGTTATACCATATTCGGATACTTTAAAAGGATAAATTTGAGTAAAGAATGGTGTTCCTAATATTACTTCTTGTGTTAAATCTTTAACTAGGATAAATTGGTTTTTAAAACAATATCCTTGATTACAGATTTTTGCGCATAGTAATTTATATTTTACTTTTAAATTACTTCCATTGGCGCCGCTAAGGCGTTCAGTGGTTTTTTCATAAAATTTAGTAGGTATAAGACCTTCTCGAATGCAGTTATAGTCTGCACCAGAATCTAGTAATGCTATTGTATTAATTTTGAAATCATGTCCTATATGTAATGTAATCTTAGTATACCACTTTTGATAATTTATTTTATTAATGTTGTTTATATATTCTTCATTTTGGTCTAAGTGAGTATCATTATCTTCTAAATTTTTATTGCTTGAAGATGCTTGATTAAGGTTTGGTGACTCTATTAAAGATGAGGCGGCGTCTATTTGTAATTGTTTTAAATCTTGTTGATTAACAAGTATTTGTAAATCTTTTATTTGAGTTTTAAGTTGTTTAACTTCATGTTGCAATTCACCAGTTGTTACTTGTTTAAATAAACTTTGAGTTGGATATTTTTCAAATATTTTATTTAGACTAAATGGTTGAGGAGTAGCTAATTGATTTTCTTGATATATGATATCTTTTAATTTTGTTAAATATTCCTTTTAATATTAGGATCATTTATTTTGTCTATAATGTCTAATAAGAATTGTTTATTATTGTCTTTGGTTATTACGTTGATTACGTTACAATTACATAAATTATCAGAAATTTCTTGTGATTCAGTAGAAGAATCACTTAAGTTTTCTATCTCATTTATTGAATTATTATTAGAAGACTCATTTTCTGATAATTCAGATTCTGATATTAATAATTTTGTTAATTTTTCTTGGATATCAGGTTGATCTTGGAATATTTAGTTTATTTTTTTCTTCATTTTGCAATCCGTGGATCTATGTCGGGGCGTTTGCAATTCAACAAACTAGATTATTAGTAGATTTAAATTTATTGTATTTATTGAATGGTTTCTTTTGAAAATTCTTTTTGTTTAGGATAGTTTGAAGAATTTTTATTATTAAAAGGTTTTTGGTAATGTTTTGATTTTTGATAATACTTAATATTATTTGACCTATTATGCCTGTGTTTTAATCGTTTAATTCTTGATGGTGGATTAAGTCTTGAATATCCATATTGTTATAAAAGCGAACCCATTGTTTGTTTAAATTTGAATTTATCATTTAGTTTTTTATCTTTATGTTCTTGACATAAAGCTAATCCTTCTTTTTTAACAAATCCGAATAATTGGCCATATGTTATTGTATTCCAAGGGACAGGTTGTCCACCAGAATATTCTTTTAATTTATTGATTACTTTTTCAGCGAAAAAAGATGGTAATCTGAAATAAATCGTTCTTTCCAAAAGGTTGATTACAATCTTTTCTTTGAAATATATTTGTGACAAAAATATCTTTATACCATTTAAAATCGCCTAAAGTTGGACATCTTAAATTGGTTAAAATTATTTTTCTTGCTTTCGGATTCCTCATTGGGATTTCCGAGCAAAATGCATAGTTATTGTATAAATTAAGACTTCTACTGCATTTTGATGTTCTATATCTTCAATAAAACCATCATCATCTTCTACCTTTTTTTATTTCTCGTGATTAATTATTGAATCTTGGTAGGTGTGTCTAGTGAGTTATCCACCAATATTTTAAAGCTCGGTAAAACCAGTTATTAGTAATACACATGCTTGTTTATCAGAATTACCTCTAGCTTTATAGGATATGGAAGCCATACCCATTTCTGTGTCTGAGACATAATTTGGTATTCGATTTGCCATCTATATTCCATTCATATATACCGTCTCCAGTATATACATTTCTATTTTGATTAGATTGTTCTTCATATAGTAAATCGGGTGGAGTATGTCTTTTATAATAGGGTTTATTTGATCTTATTTTATTTCTTATCTGATTTATTTCTTGATCATCATTATCAGATTGAGTAGAGGATTGAATTGATTCATTATCGTTTTTCATCAATATTGTTGATTCCTTTACCCTTGTCTAAATTTGCTAATCTAGATGCGATTGATTTTAATATTTCATTTTCAGGAAATATTACTTGTCTATTATAGGTTTAAATATAGGTGTAGATGTAGATGAAAAAGGATGTTGCATACTTTGTTCTAATTTATTATATTCATTCATATTTAATTTATGATCTATTTGATCTGCTTGTTTTGATATTGTATGTAATATTTGACTTTGATGGTTATTTTGTTGATAAATAGATTTAATATCTTGTAATAAGGCGGGTTCTTTATCGTCTTTATTTGCACCAGTGTTAAATGGTGTAGCTAGAAGTTGTCTATTTGGTGTATTTATTTTTTAAATCTTTTAGCGGGGATGTATTGATTTACTTTTAGATCCACCTACTTGTTCCCATAATTGTCCTAAAGATGAGCTTGTATTAATTGTTTTAAATGGGTAATCTATGTTATATGCTATTGAATATGTTTCAAACCATATAAAAAATGGAATGTCTATTTCTTTTAATAGCATACAATTATACCATTTTTCTCTATATTCTATTGTTTGTTTTTTAAAAGCGTGTTGAAATACCAGTTTCTCTTATCATTATTTTTCTTTTGAATAGAAATCTTCTTTGATATATTGTTTATTGATTGCATATTCTTTTGTAATTACATTAATAGATTTAAAATCTGAATCGTAGGAGATGTAGTATATAGGTCGTTATTTGGTTCAGCAATAGGTGCTTTAAATTTAATGTCTTGATTATCGTTTTGATTGACACTTTCAACTTCTGAGTCCGTACTTTCGATTTTTTAGATCGAAACTCAGAACAAGAAGGCGGGAATATCTGAACTTATTCTTGGAGGTGCTGGTTCTCTAAATAGAACCAAATTGTAATATTATTTTTCCGTCTTTTTGTTCAATTATTCTTGAAATATTTCTTTGTTCAAAATTCCTTATTGGTTGAGTAATCTCAATTTTCCATTGATCTGGAATGGTTATTTCATCCCATTTTAATTGTTTAGGTGCATAGGTAGCACTTGGAATGTCTTTCTTTTAGCTGCTAATATGGTAGTTTCTCCTTTATTATCTTGTAATAGACATCTTGGGTTAAATTCAGAGGTTGATTGCTTAAAATAGATTCTATATAGCAATAGATAACCGAGTCTATTATTTTCAAATTTAATTTCAGGTAAGTGAACATTTAATACCAGCGTATTTAGTATCGTTGGATCACGTAACCTTACTTGAAAATTAGAAGCATAATTGAAATAAATTGCTCCGTTGCATAAGTTTGATTGAACTGCTCCAAGGAGCGAATCTTCAAATTTTAATAAAGTTTTATCTCTTAATAGCATAAGTATTGGTGAATCAATACCATTCCTTGATAAGGGTTTGATTGCTATTTGAACTAGTCCAAAATGGAGATAATTAAATCCTTTTTGTTTATATTTATCAAGAGGCGATTGAGGATAATAATTTGATTTCTTGAATTCATTTTGTAAAGATAAGGTCTGTTCATGTTCTTTTTATTGCATAAGCTGTTCTGAAATCAAAAGTTCCAATTTGATAAATATTTTCTGGGTTTACATGTGGTAGTTTATTTTTTGATAATTCATGATTAAAGTTTGTTATTTTTGTCATAATCTCTCTTGAGTTAATTGTAGTATGAGATGTAGATGCAGCGTATTTCGGTTTGAAAAGCTTTCTAAATGAGGGCGCCATGACTTAAATTTTACTTAAACACATACTAGAGAGACTTACCAATTCTATGTTGACCCTGGGGCTTAGCGGTCTTACTGCCTTTAGGACTTGCGGCCTGGAACACCTCAGCAACAGTGGCTTGATAGAAGGGTGAGGCTCTGGCTAGGAGAGTCGAGGTTGATTTGAGTGGTGGTGCCTTTGTTTTAGAAGCGTTTCAAATGAAAATTTGTGCAAAAAACTTTAAAGCGCTTTGGCTCTGATACCATAAAAAAAAAATATTTTTGATGCTAATAAAACCGAGATACTATCGGCGAATGAGGGTACAAATCTTGAAGTGCAACCACACAATAAGTCGAAGGTGCCAATATTGTCCGAAGACTCGGGGTTCTCGTTGTCCGTACTAGATTTACTTACTAAGCGTGAGCGTGGTTTTGAAAAAGTAATTTTTATTAAAACTTTGATTACAAGAGCTAAGTAAGAGATTACAAAAGTAGAGATTTGTAGAGATTTGTAGAGAGAAAGTTGTCTGGAGAAATAAACGTGCTTCCTCTGATGGTAGAGTTGAGTATTTATAGGGGAAGTTGGGTGCTTGCTTATGTCATTGCTTGCGTCGATTGTGTTGCTTCGTGTAGATCTGTAGTGGTGCCGACATTTTGCTTACGTCATTGCTTACGTTTTGAGTGCTTGCTTTGTGTGTATAAGTGGGTCCCATTTGTGGGAGTGGGTCCCGTCCCATTTGTCGGAGGTGGGTCCCATTTTCTTGGTGTGGCGACCTTGCCTTCTGAGGTACATAGTCTTTTCATACAGTATACTCTGTAGATTATTAGTTTAGTTGGGATATTACAAGTAGTAAATAAGGTGCATAAGATCGAGTCTAGAAATCGTTGATTAACTTATTTGGATGTCATACATCCAACATCTTTTGCAAAGCATCGTATCAGGTTGATTATTCTTTCTGAGAAGTTTGCTGAATATAACTTTGATATTCTATCGGGTTAAGATAACCATCATTTGATTTTATACAATCACAGGTGAAAAGATTGATATTTAAAAAAAAAAAAAAAAAAAAATCAATAATGAGGTTATCTTAACACGATACAATATCAAAGTAAGGCTATTCGAAACAAGCGCTCCGGTAAAGAATAATCAAATCCGTTTATAGGATGCTTTCAGCATGTTAGATGTATAGACATCGAATAAGTTAATCGATGTATATTCAGTAGCTACGTATCTTATGTACCTTATTTACTACTTGTAATATCCCATGAAACTAATAATCTACAGTATAGCTGTATGAAAAGACTATGTATCTAAGAAGTCAGATCATAACACCAAGAAAATGGGACCCACCTCCGAGCAAATGGGATGGGACCCACCTCAAATGGAACACACTTATACCATGGCATTCCAGCGTAAGCAATGGCGTAAGCAAAATGTCGGCACCACTACGGGGCGACACGTAGCAACCTGTGGCCAAGCAATGACATAAGCAAGCACTTCCACTATAAATACTCGGCTCTACCATCGGAGGAAGCCTGGCGATTTCTCGCTGACTTTCTCTCTCTACAAATCTCTCTACAAATCTCTCTACTCTTTGTAATCTCTTACTTAGCTCTTGTAATCAAAGTTTTAATAAAAATTACTTTTTCAAAACCACGTCTACGCTAGTAAATAAATCTAAATGCGAGACGAGGAACCACGGTCTTGGGACAATATTGGCACCTTCGACTTATTGTGTGGTTGCACTTCTCGATATTTGTACCCTCGTTAAATCGATAGTATCTCGGTTTTATTAAGCATTAAGCACAAAATTTTTTTTTATGGTATCGGCCAAAAGCGTTTTAAAGTTTTTGCACAAATTTTCATTTGAAGCGTTTCCTAAAACAAAGGCACCACCACTCAAATCAACCTAAACTCTCCTAGCCAGATCCTCACCCTTCTATCAAGCCCTTATTCTTGTGAGGTGTTCCAGGCATAAGTCCTAAAAGCGGTAAGACCGTTGGCAAGCCCAGTTAATGTCAACATAGAATTGGTAAGTCTCTCTCTAGTATGTGTTTAAGTAAAATTTAAGTCATAGGCGTCCTCATTTAGAAAGCTTTTCAAACCGAAATATGCTGCATCTACATCTCATACTACAATTAACTCAAGAGATTATGACAAAAATAACAAACTTTAATCATGAATTATCAAAAAATAAACTACCACATATAAACCAGAAAATATTTATCAAATTGGAACTTTTGATTTGAGAACAGCTTATGCAATAAAAGAACATGAACAGACCTTATCTTTACAAAATGAATTGAAGAAATCAAATTATTATCCTCAATAGCCCTTGATAAATATAAACAAAAAGGATTTAATTATCTCCATTTTGGACTAGTTCAAATAGCAATCAAACCCTTATCGAGGAATGGTATTGATTCACCAATACTTATGCTTATTAAGAGATAAAACTTTATTAAAATTTGAAGATTAAGCTCCTTGGAGCAGTTCAATCAAACTTATGCAGCGAACAATTTATTTCAATTAAGCCCTAATTTTCAAGTAAGTTTACATGATCCAGCGATACTAAATCAGCTGGTATTAAATGTTCACTTACCTGAAATTAAATTTGAAAATAATAGACACGGATATCTATTGCTATATAGAATCTATTTTAAGCAATCAACCTCTGAATTTAACCCAAGATGTCTATTACAAGATAATAAAGGAGAAACTACCATATTAGCAGTTAACGGTAAAGACATTCCAAGTGCTACCTATGCACCTAAACAATTAAAATGGGATGAAATAACCATTCGAGATCAATGGAAAATTGAGATTACTCAACCAATAAGGAATTTTGAACAAAGAAATATTTCAAGAATAATTGAACAAAAAGGCGGAAAAATAATATTACAATTTGGTTCATTTAGAGAACCAGCACCTCCAAGAATAAGTTAAGTATTATTCCGGCCTTCTTGTTCTGAGTTTCGATCTAAAAAATCGATCGGACTCAGAAGTTGAAAGTGTCAATCAAAGCGATAATCAAGACATTAAATTTAAAGCACCTATTGCTGAACCAAATAACGACCTATATCGACATCTCCCTCGCATTCAGATTTTAAATCTATTAATGTAATTACAAAAGAATATGCAATCAATAAACAATATATCAAAGAAGATTTCTATTCAAAAGAAAATAATGATAAGAGAAACTGGTATTTCAATCGTTTTCTAAAAACAAACAATAGAATATAGAGAAAAATGGTATAATTGTATGCTATTAAAAGAAATAGACATTCCATTTTTTATATGGTTTGAAACATATTCAATAGCATATAACATAGATTACCCATTTAAAACAATTAATACAAGCTCATCTTTAGGACAATTATGGGAACAAGTAGATGGATCTAAAACTAAATCAATACATCCCCGTTAAAAGATTTAAAAATAAATACACCAAATAGACAAATTATAGCTACACCATTTAAAACTGGTGCAAATAAAAGGCGATAAAGAACCCGTCTTATTACAAGATATTAAATCTATTTATCAACAAAATAACTATCAAAGTCAAATATTACATACAATATCAAAACAAGTAGATCAAATAGATCATAAATTAAATATGAATGAATATAATAAATTAGAACAAAGTATGCAACATCCTTTTTCATCTACATCTACACCTATATTTAAACCTATAAATAGACAAGTAATATTTCCTGAAAATGAAATATTAAAATCAATCGCATCTAGATTAGCAAATTTAGACAAGGGTAAAGGAATCAACAATATTGATGAAAGCGATAATGAATCAATTCAATCCTCTACTCAATCTGATAATGATGATCAAGAAATAAATCGTATAAGAAATAAAATAAGATCAAATAAACCCTATTATAAAAGACATACTCCACCGATTTACTATATGAAGAACAATCTAATCAAAATAGAAATGTATATCTTTGGAGGCGGTATATATGAATGGAATATAGATGGCAAATCGGAATACCAAATTATATACGTATTACAGGAAATGGGTATGGCTTCCATATCCTATAAAGCTAGAGGTAATTCTGATAAACAAGCATGTGTATTACTAATAGCTGGTTTCTTTGGAGCTTTAAAATATTGGTGGGATAACTCACTAGACACACCTACTCAAGATTCAATAATTAATCACGTAGAAATAAAAAAGGTAGAAGATGATGATGGTTTTATTGAAGATATAGAACATCAAAATGCAGTAGAAGTCTTAATTTATACAATAACTATGCATTTTGTCGGAAATCCCAATGAGGAATCCGAAAGCAAGAAAATAATTTTAACCAATTTAAGATGTCCAACTTTAGGCGATTTTAAATGGTATAAAGATATTTTTGTCACAAATATATTTCAAAAGAAAAGATTGTAATCAACCTTTTTTGGAAAGAACGATTTATTTCAGGATTACCATCTTTTTTTTGCTGAAAAAGTAATCAATAAATTAAAAGAATATTACTGGTGGACAACCTGTCCTTGGAATACAATAACATATGGCCAATTATTAGCATTTGTTAAAAAAGAAGGATTAGCTTTATGTCAAGAACATAAAGATAAAAAACGAAATGATAAATTCCAATTTAAAAAAACAAAGGGATAGTTTTGCGAACAATATGGATATTCAAGACTTAATTCACCATCAAGATTTAATCGATTAAATCACAGGCATAATAGGTCAAATAATATTAAGTATTATCAAAAATCAAAACATTACCAAAAACCTTTTAATAATAAAAATTCTTCAATCTATCCTAAACAAAAGAATTTTCAAAAGAAACCATTCAATAAATACAATAAATTTAAATCTACTAATAATCTAGTTTGCTTGGAATTGCAAGCGTCACGGACATAGATCCACGGATTGCAAAATGAAGAAAAAAATAAGCGAAATATTCCAAGATCAACCTGATATCCAAGAAAAATTAACAAAATTATTAATATCAGAATCTGAATTATCAGAAAATGAGTCTTCTAATAATAATTCAATAAATGAGATAGAAAACTTAAGTGATTCTTCTCTTTGAATCACAAGGAATTTCTGGTAATTTATGTAATTGTAACGTAATCAGCGTAATAACTAAAGACAATAATAAACAATTCTTATTAGACATTATAGACAAAATAAATGATCCTAATATTAAAAGGGAATATTTAACAAAATTAAAAGATATCATATATCAAGAAAATCAATTAGCTACTCCTCAACCATTTAGTCTAAATAAAATATTTGAAAAATATCCAACTCAAAGTTTATTTAAACAAGTAACAACTGGTGAATTGCAACATGAAGTTAAACAACTTAAAACTCAAATAAAAGATTTACAAATACTTGTTAATCAACAAGATTTAAAACAATTACAAATAGGCGGCTCGTCTATCTTTAATAGAGTCACCAAACCTTAATCAAGCATCTTCAAGCAATAAAAATTTAGAAGATAATGATACTCACTTAGACCAAAATGAAGAATATATAAACAACATTAATAAAATAAATTATCAAAAGTGGTATACTAAGATTACATTACATATAGGACATGATTTCAAAATTAATACAATAGCATTACTAGATTCTGGTGCAGACTATAGCTGCATTGAGAAGGTCTTATACCTACTAAATTTTATGAAAAAAACCACTTTGAGCATGTAGCGGCGCCAATGGAAGTAATTTAAAAGTAAAATATAAATTACCATCGCAAAAATCTGTAATCAAGGATATTGTTTTAAAAACCAATTTATCCTAGTTAAAGATTTAACACAAGTAATATTAGGAACACCATTCTTTACTCAAATTTATCCTTTTAAAGTATCCGAATATGGTATAACAACAAAAGTTGTAGGGACAAAAATGTTATTGAATTTTTTTACCTATAAAAACCAAAAGAAATATTAGAACTCCAACAAAATACAATACAAAAAGCAATTAACTTAATAAATGGAAAACATAAACATATTCAATATTTACGAGGATGAAATTTCTTACAAAAAATAGATGAACAATTAAAATCTCCTATATAATTAACAAAATAAAAACTATTGAAAACAAATTAATCGAACAAGTATGTTCTGATCTACCCAATGCATTTTGGGAGCGAAAACAACATCACGGTTAGTCTACCTTATATAAAAGATTTTAATGAGAAACTTATACCAACTAAAAGCAAGACCTATTCAAATGAATAAAGCATTGCTAGAACAATGTCAAAAAGAAATACAAGATTTATTAAACAAAAAATTAATTCGAGCCATCCAAGTCACCTTGGGTTGTGCAGCATTTTATGTTAATAGCATGGCGAGAAAAGGAGCGTGGAGTACCACGATTAGTTATAAATTACAAACCATTAAATGATGTATTACAATGGATTAGATATCAATACCCAATAAAGAGATCTATTAAAAAGATTATACAATGCAAAAATCTTTTCAAAATTCGATATGAAAAGCGGATTTTGGCAAATACAAATTGAAAAAGATAAATATAAAACAGCATTCACGGTACCTTTTGGACATTACGAATGGAATGTAATGCCATTTGGACTTAAAAATGCACCATCTGAATTCAACATATTATGAATGATATATTCAATAATTCTTCACCATTAAGCTATAGTCTATATTGGCGATGTCTTAATATATTCAACGTCGATAGACCAACACTTTAGCCATTTAAACACATTTTTAAATATAGTAAAAAATAACGGATTAGTCTTATCAAAACAAAAAAATGAATTTATTTCAAACAAAAATCAGATTCTTAGGACATAATATATATCGAGGAACTATGACACCCATATCAAGATCAATAGAATTTGCTGATAAATTCCCCGGATGAACTAAGGAAAAAACTCAATTACAAAGATTCCTAGGATATACGAACTATGTTTCAGATTTTCTACCTAATCTAAGAAAAACTATTCAACCATTATTTCAAAGACTACAAAAAATCCTAAACCATGGACAAATCAACATACTAAGTTAGTACAGCGGGTTAAATTGCAAGTAAAAACCTTACCATGTGCATCCATTCCAAATCACGAAGCTAATATGATAGTTGAAGCTGATGCCTCGGAAATAGGTTATGGAGGAATTCTGAAACAAAAACTATCAGAGTTTAGCCAAGAGTCTATAATCGTTTTTCATTCAGGGTGCGGATAGGACCCCAACAAACTTATTCAGCAGTTAAAAAGGAAGTACTTTCCATAGTTAATTGTATTTCAAAATTTCAAGATGATTTAATCAACAAAAAATTCTTATTACGAGTTGTTGTAAGTCAGCAAAAGAAATATTACAAAAGATGTTAAAAACCTGGTCTCTAAACAAATATTTGCGGATGGCAAGCTATTCTATCTGTTTTTGATTTCGATATTCAATATATTAAAGGGGGAAAATTTGCTTTGCCTGATTTTCTAACAAGAGAATATTTGCGGGGAAAAACAACAAATATTCAACAACAACCTATTCAAGATGACAGACCTCAAAAGTAAGAAACCGATGACGCATCGGACTATATCAAAAACCAACCCCACCTTGGGGTAAACCTACTGAGTAATCAAAATACTTTCTCGGCTCTTGCGAATTTCCTCCTCTTTCTTATGTAAATGCAGTAACCACCTTAAAAGGCCAAACCTCTTCTCAACCATCTTCTCCTATTCAAACCACTACCAAGTCAAATTACTTCCTCGAACCCAAAAACAACATCATTTAACTACCCATTATACAAAACCTGTTACCCTCAAGAACTCAAACATTTACCAGCGAGTCTTTTATCTGAGGCGGACTTTACCCTACTGATAATGTACTCAAAAATAGAACCTTCTATGAGTATATTCTAGTAGACTCTGGTTCTGTTGAAATTACTCACCACCACAAAAGCGATCCTAATCTCATATCCTATTCAACTTGTAAAATTCTTACGTATCCAATCTATTCAAGAGCTTGGTTTCATTCATACCCATACTACCAAACCTTTCTCTACCCTGGCTACCATATTAGCGGCTACTCTTACATTGATTATATCAATGCTTTTTCCCGAACCTTTTACCTCGACCTTACGATCATTCTGGTTTATTTCCTTTGATCGTAGCTGCCCAAAAACTATCCTGGCTGGTTCTACGAATGGTGGCATTGGCTAGGCCCTACCAATGACATCTACCCAACCGATCTTCTCAAAACCGCTTACCCTATTACCTCAAATATATTAATCAACAACTTTGTTGGGTCATTCAACATTATTTCCTTCCATATTGACATGGGAATCCGTGGATATGCTCGTGGCATTTCAACATTGCTCTCTTTCTCCCGGGCATGCCATGTTCCTTACTCCGAGAATTCGCATCAAATGGTGGGACAAGTTTAATCTTGACCGTTATTCTCTCACCAATATCCAAAAATTCTTCGAGGATAAGCAAAAAGGTTCACACAGCTATAAAAAGCTGTCTCTAAATCAATACCCTCCTTAAACCCGGATCAGCTTCTTGCATCCTCTTCTTCTAAACCCAAGCCATCTACTCAACCACCAAACAAACCATCTACTCAAGCATCGACTCGAAGTCCAACTCACTCATCCAGCTCTTCCCAATCCGCCTCTGCTCGCTCTGCTAAGCAAGCGAAGCTCAAAAATTATTGCCACAATAAGTCAGCAGATGGAATCCTCCGATGATGAAGAGGGCGATAACCAATCATTTGACACTATACAATCCGACGATCCATATGGTGGCCCTTAGGCCAAGATCCATTTGATATTTAAAAAAAAAAAAAAAAAAAAAAAAAAAAACTCAAATAATGAGGTTATCTTAAC
>CM051371.1:20573392-20673392 GCA_028015245.1 Cardamine occulta | reverse complement strand
AATCTAATGACATTAAATGGCTAGCCTATATTCAAGGAGCTAATGATAATGGTTGATACTTACCAAGCTGCCACTCTCTTTAATCAGGTATATCTTAATGCACTTTTTCATGGTTATTTTGTCTTTATAATTCAGAAAACGTTCTCGTAAGCCAAAATTTTAGTTTTCTTTGCCTTTTGGAGTTAATATGTTGATATCCGTCGTATCTTTAGGGCTTATACTGGGAGCTTCTTGTTCTTGTATGTACCAAAGTTGGCATCTATCATCTGGATTTTTCTCTATTATTAATTTTGTGAAACAATTGTTTTCGTAGCTTCAATCTCCTGGTGTTTTGGCTATTGGTAGTAGTCTTAAAGGAGAGAACTCATATTCACATCACCTGGACTCAGATGTAAGTGCCCTTCATTATTTCATGAATGGAAATTACCATTACGATATTGAGGGGGCAATTATTCAACGAAATCATCATTGTTTGGGAATTGTTTAGGTCCTATGATCCGAGACTGCTAAGGACTGATCTTTACCAACCAAATGTGGTGGAGGTAAGGAGAAAATTGAATATGCAATGTCACATTTTAATTTTATGTCAGCTTAAATTACTATTCTATTGTGACCAATCAACATCAAGTAACATCAGTTTAGTTGCTTGATATATGGGGGCTGAAGAGTCTGGTATTGTCCATGAGTTCACTGTTAAATGATCAGGGAAACAATATTGATTCAGATGAAGAGCTTGCACTGTCGGTCTCTGATGAACTATGTCTGTCTTGGGAGGATAAATTACTTATTCTCCAAGTTTTACTTGCATTAGGTGCCGGTCACAAATTTCTTCGGTTCAGTCATGGAGACCATCCATACTGATTCAGCTTACGAAGCCTTCTCAAGTAAGATCAATTCCGACATGCCACTCAAGCAACTCTCCAAGCAGGATCTTAAAGAAGAGCTTGAGAATGCAAACATCCCAAACGATGAGTTGAAAACTGAGGTTACTGTCTACACTCCCTAACCTGGTTTTATCATAAAGTAACTGTGAAAAAGATCCAAACTTTGGATTGAGTACTTACATACGATAAGTAGTAGAAATAAATTATAAATTTGAGCTGGGTTAGGGAGCTGAGCATGATTGAGGTCTCTGTTATGTTTGTTATTGCAGAAGGAAAAATGCCCATATACAAAAATGCGGGCAGACTTCCAGGAAAAACTGGAGAAGCTTGAAAATGTGGATACAGTAGAAACAGTCGAATAGGCGCACCAGTATTTTTAAGGTTCAACGATGACATAAAATTTTCCCAAAAACCATCTTCATCACTGACCCATTGTTACATAAGATTTAGATTTCATAATTTATTTTTATTAATACATAGTTTTTAAAAATATCTTGAGCTTTGTTCAGAAGAGTATAGATGATTCTGTTATACTCTTCTCAGCAAGCTTCATGAACAAGTAGGAACAGGAACTTTACAAGCCACTAGAACTTTGCCAGCGTTTGGAGAGCTAGCAAACGTACTAAGCATTGGATCTTGAATGTAACTGCACAAACATGATTTCTGCTCAACCAGTTTATCGCAACATTCTTTACACGGTGTTCCTCCAAAGGTCATTGCTGGGAAGCATGGGAAGAGATCCAAGAGAAAACATTCTGCAATACAATCATCCTCCGTTGATCTGGCCGGAGTGAGAGATGACATGAGGACTATCACAAATGTGATGAACATTGGTGTTGTGAACTTCATGCCTTGAAACTTTTAATTACGACTTTTCGTCGCTTTCAATTTTTTTTTTCCAAGTATATTTGAGTTTTTTTTTTCTTTTGCTTTTTGAGGTTTTTAGATGTCTTATATATAGATGTGAGATTTACATGGTCGTAACTGACAAATTAAAAAATATTTTGTCTTGTTTAAGAAACGCTCATCCAGCTGGCCATCATGCAAGAAAAACGTGAAGGTCATGACTCATGTTCCACAAGTGCTTGTACATATGTCGAATGGTTGGTGTATACACTGTGAAACGTCTATTAAAATAAAAGAAAAATTTTATAAAATGGAAATTCTTTTAAATGTATCTAAAAAATGCAAAAATTACCAAAATTATTGCAAAATTGTCATATAAGAAGGAAGCATTTGCTCATGCTCCACAAGTGCTTGTACACATGTTGAATGTGTGGTATAAGTTACATTATGAACGTCTATTGAAGTAAAATAAGAATTTACTAAATAAGAAAATTGTTAAATGTGACTCCAAAATGCAAAATTTCCATATAAACCCAAAATCAAATCAATAATATTTTGTGAGTAAACTACCAAATATGTCCCTAGCAAAAGAGAGGTTTCTTATGTTTTTTTCCCCAAATTTCATTCATCCTTTTAAGTTTTGTTCGGTTATACTTTTATATTATAACCAAACAAAAATTAGAAGGATGAATGAAATTTGGGCAAAAAAACATAAGAAACCTATACATATATATATATATATAATTATTTATATATTAAAAATTAGATTATTTTGCATTTGTTATGATTAAAACATTTAAAAAAATACAAATTATTTGACCAATTTATAAAATGTTGAAAGGTAGATTAATATGTTATGTCGATAAAATCCACTACTTTTAGGTCCCAACCATTAGGAATGTTCATATACTGGCTTTTTAAAAAGAATTTTGTCACTTTTCTTTGGAGAAGATCCAAATTGGTTTATTTACTTGTTACATTTAGATTAGTAGCCGTAATTAATATCTTCTGATTGTGTATAAAATCTATAAACATCATTTAAACTGAAACAAAAGGAGTTATAAAATAGTTATGATTAAAATTTTAAAAACGAATACAAATTATTCGAATAAACTATTAAATGTTAAAAAGTAGATGGATATTTTATATAGATACAAATACACTATTCTTTTAGGTTCAGCCATTAGGAATGTTCATACATTGGCTTTTCTTAAAGAATTTTGCCATCTTGCTTTGGAGAAGTGATAATGAGGTTTTTGAGGCATCGGGTTACCAAATAACCCTAATACCATTGTAGTACAAAGGGTATCGAATCCACGGAGACTAAGGACTATACACTAAAGATGCAAGATTCTAAACTAATCTAGAGTAAATAAAAGAATTGGTTTGTTTTGGGTTTTTATGTTTTTAGATTAAGAAAGTAACATGCAAGAAAGAGAACAAAAGATAGAAATGTTGGATCATGGAATATACTATCAAATGAATGATTAACAATCAAATAATGATGACAAGATCGCACTAAACATCATCCTAGAACATGGAATTCATAACTATGACTAATCCACTTTCGTGGCACTAATCACTTCACTAATCATGCAATTAAAAATAACTCTTGTTAGCAATTGTCATAATCAATGAGCATTAGGTAACAACTCCAATAAGTTCACTAATCACCCTAAACATCAACTCTCGTTGGCTAGGATGCGAAAAGCTCACAAAAGGCTAGGATCAAGCATTCAAAAATTCCTTTCGGATATGAAATGCTTAGGACTAGTTTTTAATCTCTCGATCCAAGACTAGCATTAAGAACTAACCTATGTGAAGGATCTAACAAAGATCAACCTAATTCATCTTCATCTAACCATCAAGACAATTAACTAATGATGCTAATGCACGCAATCTATGTTAATCCTTAGGTTAAGATATTTAATTATGATTAATCCTCTCTCAAGGCACTAATCACTTTGCTAATAACTAAATCAAGATCAAACTCTCATTTGTGAAGAAATGATTAGCAAGCATTAAGATCAATTTCAAATCAACCAATAAACACCTTAGACAACTACTCTCAT
Source organism: Cardamine occulta (assembly GCA_028015245.1). Lineage (NCBI taxonomy): Eukaryota > Viridiplantae > Streptophyta > Magnoliopsida > Brassicales > Brassicaceae > Cardamine > Cardamine occulta. Next base: position 20,669,590 of record CM051371.1, on the reverse strand, counting down.
AGGCTAAGAATGTAAATCCCTTATTTAGCTTTTTTGGGGAATTTCATCGAACACCTTGTGGGTGGGAAATTCCCTATGATCAAAACAAACTTGATCAAGGTTTATCTAGCATTAAGAACACTAAATAAGGAAGGAAAACAATGATCTAGAACCTAAGCATCAACAATCAATCATCAATATCATCAAAATCAAGTAAATCATAATCCAACACAATACTTAAAGTCTAAACATGAAGAACAAAAGAGAAAGAGATATAAAGATAAAGAAGATGCATTAATATAAAGATAGAGTTGAAGAAATCTTCTCTAGAGTGGCATATGTATGAAGAGCAATCAAAATCCCTCAAAAAAGAGAGTTTGGGTCGATCCCAACTCTTGGAAGAAGAAAACTTCCCCTCCTTTTTTTTTAGAGTTAAGACAAGTATTTATGGGAAAAAGAGAAAATCGGATCCACCAGCGGTCTTGCTAGACCGCTACGGATGACCGCAATATCCCTTCGGTCATGCTTGACCGCTGGGTTTGTCCATGCAAAGTGTCAGGTGAAATCTTCGAAGTTCCATCGGTGTGTCTTGGCCGCTGGGTCTGACCGTTGTGCACTTATTCATCCATAACTCCTTAACGGCTAATCCAAATGACTCTATACCACCTCCATTGGAAAGCTAACTCAATTTCCTATAACTTTCATCAAGGGTTCTGGAGCTGAATCGTAAGGTAAGATCTTCATCTGAGCCGATCTTTGAGACATTTCTTAATGGTTCTTCCTCATCAACTTCTCTTCTTGATCCTTTTTCACTTCATTTGATCCCTCATCCAAGCTTCTAGCTTCTATATACCTAAAATGACTCAAAAGACTATGAAAAATGCATGAATGGAACCTAAGACTCTAAAATATGATATAATGCTAAAGTGAGACTCAAATGCATATATACAATCATAAGTGATGAGAAAACTAACAAAATGTGATAAAAATGAATGTTAAAAAACATGCAAAAATCATAATTATCAAGAAGATCAAAAAAGATTTCATATATATATATATATATATATATATATATATATTATATATATGAGATTTACATGGTCGTAGCGGATAAGTTAGAAAGGTATTGTCTCGGTTAAAAACGCTTATCCAGCTTGCCATCATACAAGAAGAACATAAAGATCATGACTCATATTCCATAAGTACTTGTACAAGTGTCTATAGAACATTAGACATTTTTGCAGCGCATTCACAAAAACACAAGAAAACATATATAGTAAAGTATATGAAACAAGAATTCATAAAGAAAATGACAATTACGACATGAGAGTTTAGATCCGAAGATGAGACTAGCTAGTGAATCGTCCTAAAACAAAATTGTCTGATTGATTTTGTTCACTAGAAACAGAAAACTAAAACAATGACGATTAATCTTTGAAATTGCAACGCTCCTAGTAATGAGTATAACAAACAAAACGAGCAGATAAAATGGAATTAAAATAGAACAGCGGAACATTTGTATCAATTCCAACAGTACTCATACTTGAAGTATTATGGATTACTTCAGTAGTTAATCTAGTGTCGTTAGCTCGACTGAAAAAATACTCTAAGCAAAGCTTAGAGGTCACAAGATCGAGTGACGTTTGGGACAAAACTAATATTACATGTTGTGGTTTCGGGATTGGAGAAATTACGGATTTTGGTCTAGAACCTCCTGGTAATCCAAAAAAAAATACTCCAAGTGATCGAATCAACATTCGGTCCTCTTAATATTCTTATGTTGAACGTTTACTAATTTTAATAAACTTTAAATTTGCGATAACTTTGGAACTGTATGATTTTGATAGTAATTTTAGAATACAGAGTATTAATAATTGCCTTTTCCTTTTTCTTTTCATTTTCTAAAACAATATATGAAACTGATTAAGAAGTGGTGATCATGTGGAACAATTTAACGAGAAATAAAAACACGATCGAAGATGATGATATTTGATTGAGATAATAAATTTAATTTGATTAATTATTTTCATTTGTTTCGTAAGTTAACGGTGGATGTATTTTGTTCCTTCTTTATTTTATTTTTTATTTTTTGGGTTTATGGATAATATTTTATTGTTGTTTTAAAATTCAAAAAAAGAAAAAAGAAATAAAAACATAGAAAAAGGGTAGAAACGTGTATTCTTAAACATTTTTTATTAGAATATATCACTACTAGAAACAAACACCATCACACTACAATTTTTAAGCTTCAACGAAGACATGCAAATATCCCAGCAACTATCATCATCACTGACACATTGTTACATAAGATTTATAATTGATATATTTTTTTTTAATTATTATTAATAATTATCTTGAGCTTCAACAAGTAGGATAAGGCATTTTACAAGCCTCTATAACTTTCCGAGCGTTTGGAGAGCTAACATACGTACTATACGATGGATTTTGTATGTAACTGCACAAACATGGCTGCTGCTCAACCAGTTTGTTGCAACATTTTTCACTCGGTGCTCCTCCTGAGGTTATTGCCGATAAGCATGGCATGAGCTCCGTTGGAACACACGAGACTGCCACTTCTCCGAAACCTCCAACAGCGGTTGCTCTGATCGAAATAGGAGAAGACATGACGACTATAACGAATGTGAACAGCATTAGTGTCGTGAACTTCATGGCTCGAAATCTTAGGGACTTTTTCTTTGCTTTCAATTTCTTTTCTTAAAGTATATTTGAGGTTTTAGAATTTAGGATGGTACATGTATATATCTATATATATATATAAGGTTTACATGGTTGTAACAGAAAAATCAAGTGGGTCTTGTCTCGTTAAGAAACACTCGTACATTTGGCCGTCATGCACAAGAACGTGAGTGTACACTTGTTGAGTGTGTGGTGTAAAGGTGCACTGGTTGAGCCAAAAATACTTTTTGTGGGATCATATATTAATTAGTTGTAAAAGAAATTTATTAGTTGCTGATTTTGTTTTTCAAATATATATTGTTATTTGATTTTTTTCTTTAATAAAAGAAAAAAGTAAGAATAATATATTGTCATTACTTTTATAATCCTTATCTCATAAGAACAGATCTTCTTATTTAATCTTTGGTATTAGCTGCGGAACAACATGTGAGATAATGGGAAGACGGATGTCACCAGTATAAAGCAACATTCACCACGACATCATACGGAATTGGACATTACTACAACGCATCTACGGACTATGGTGATGCAGATGTCTTAGAGCATGGAAGACAAAAATATATTCAGTTAGTTCACTCGCTCAAGACATAGTGTCATTTAGAAGGATACTCAAACCATCTCCAAACCGTTAGAAACTCAATTAGAGTCTCTAGTTAATATAATATTATTATTCTTAATATAATTTAATTATTTGATTAAATATTAAATGAAAAAAAGAGTTGAGTCATTAATAAAGAGCCACTTGTCTCTTGAGTCTCTAAAAAAGAGTAGAACCATTTCTAAAATCTCTTAAATAAGAGACGGTTCTTCCATCCTCTCTCTTCTTTTTATTTTTTTCATTTTCTTATTAGTTAGAACCCCATCTAAAAAACTCTATTAGAGATGGTCTGAGCTTGGGACCAGTTAACATGTCAATCTAGGACCAGTTAAGAGAAAGGTTGATTAGACAGTTGTGAAGTGGAGAGGAGATTCCTAAAATAGAAAGAGAGACATATATAACCTCCAACGCCGGGAGGAGGCTAACAAGGTTGTTGAGTGTTCTTCTTCTTCTTCTTTTTTTCTTTCCATGTTACTTTTAATCCAAGCAAAATACTATAATTTCTTATTTAATATCACGGTAAGTAAATATGACTAAATGTACAGTATTATGTTACCAAATATTAGAAAACAAAATATGTTGTAAGACTTTATCATACCAAATCCGTAAATATATGTGGTAACAACTATCCGTATACATGATTAGGATTATAAATGGTTAGCTGATTAGGTCAAAAAATTTAGTTTGCTTATTTTCTTCTGTGTCGTAATGAAGTCCATCATCGTCTCATTGTTACATTATGATTTTGTTTTGATATTTGTTATTATTATTGATGATTACATTTAGGAATATCACGAGTTTCCACAACTAGGATACGGAACATTACACGCAGCTAAAACTTTACGAGCGTTTGGAGAACTAACATATGTACTATAAGTTGGATTTTTAATGTACTCACACAAACATGGCTTCTGCTCATTTAGTTTCGTGCAGCATTCGTAAGTTGGTTTTCCTCCTGAGGTTAATGACGATAAGCATGGTTTAAGCTCGGTCGCATCGCACGTTACATCCACTTCTCTTCTAGACCCTTCGACTGCAGTTCCTCTGATCGGAACTGGAGACAACGTGGCACCTATCACGAACACGATCAACACAAATGTTATGAACTTCATGTTTTTGAGACCCTTAGCGACTTTCTCTACTTTCAATTTTTCTCCAAAGTATATATTTTTAGGATGGTGTAAAACTATTATATAGATGTAGTTGGTAACATGTTTGTAACGGACAAGTCTAATAAGTTTTGTCTCATTCAAAAACGCTCATGAATTGGGCCAGAGGAGAAAAACGTGAAGGTGTCTACAAGTGCACATACACGTGTCAATGTGTAAGTTGTATGGTAACCGTTAAAAGTATATATAATTTATTGAAAAATGTTGTAAAAAGCTATATGGTGTCTGAGACCGGGTTCGAATCGGGGACCTCTAGTGTGTGAGACTACCGTGATAACCGACTACACCACCCAGACTTTTGATAGCAAGTTCTGAAATGTTGATTATATTTATTATTTTAAGGACGTGAGTGCTCTGTTTCTAGCCATTTTTCATGCTACTTGTTCAGTCCTCGTCCTCAGAATAGAGTCACAAAAGAAACAAATCGTCATAAATTTTCACGCAGGAATATCAAAATGTTGACAAATCAAGATTCAACATCATCATCTCTGCCAATCGTTTCCTTCTTGCTCACTGGTAAGTTTATTTTAAGTTTAAATTTGGGCTTCATCATCTTTTGAATTTTGTTGTTGAAAATCTCTGAAAAATCAAGATAGGTTTATATATCTATAATCAGTTGGATGATAATATTGAATTTTTTAAATGTCAGTTTACATTGTTAGAACAAGTCGTCTGATGAAAAATTTCGGGATTTTCTTAAACTTTTTAACAATCGTTCTTGGTTTCAGTTAAAGATCAAGAGGAAACGAGCAATGGCAAATTCTAACGTCAGAATAAAAACAGACACATGGTTGGATTTACCAATAGTTAAGGTGAAACCAAAATCTTTAAATTTGGACTGTTTTTTTTTTTTTACTTGGGATTAATTCTCCTGATGAGAATTGAGAGTCATAGGCTTTGATGATGATTCTTCGCTCTGTTTTTTTGGTAAATTTCTTTGAACAGTCTTCTTCACTTGTGGAGGATCTGCACAAATCAAGAAGGAAACTGAAGAGATAATACGATATCTTTCGTATATCTCATTATTAACATTGTCTTATAAGTGTATCTTATCGTATGTTATGTATATATACTATGTTAAGGGGTCACCTCCCTATATATACTATGTGTATGCTGTACATTATAATTATCAATCGATATCATCCTTCTCTATATTTGTAGCTACAAAGAGAGCAGAAGAGATTCAGAGTCTGCAAAAGCAAGAGCAGAAGTTGAACTGTCCGAGGCAAAGAAGTTGGTTGAGCAGCTAAGATTACTGATAGAGATGTCAAATAGTGGTGTAGAGTTTCAGAGGAAAGATTTGGAAGTGTTGAAGATTGAGGAGAAGTACGCGGACGTTATGAGAGTTTTGGAGGTTGTGAAAGAAGAAGTGAGTTTGTTGAAGCTTGATATAGAATCTGTTTTGGGACAGAGAAGTGAAGCAGAGAAAGAAGTTGAGAAATTACGGTTTGAAACCGAAGAGAGTTTGAGATTGCTAGAGAGTCTTAAGAAGGAAATTGAGGTGGTTAATGAGGAAAATTTGTTTGCTAAATTGAGAAAGATTGAGGCTTTTATGAAATATGAAGAGATTGAAAGGCAGAGAGAAGGAAGAGGGAAAGAAGTTTTGGATTTGTTGGTGGAAAAGAATAAGAGAATCAATGAAATGTTGAAAGAAGTTGAGATATCGAAGAATATTGAGAAAGAGTTTTTTGAGACATGTACAGATGTTGAAATGTTGCAAACACAGCTAAAGCTTGTCAAGAAATTGGAGAGGAGAGTTCAGAGGGAAGACAATGGCATGTCGAGATCAAACCGTTCTTTCAAAAGAGGTTTATCTGTTTTAAAAGAAGTAACGGAAGCGACTGAAGCGGAAAAGGAAGAACTTGGTTCGGTTAATGCAGAGCTCTTTCAGCTTATGATGGTAATGGATGAGTTGAGGAATGAGATTAGTCAAGCCAAAGAGGAAACAGCTCGTTTCGAAAAACTTTTACGGAAGGATGATGTTAAGATTCAGAAACTCAACGCGAAGATGCTTATGGCAAAATCGAAGTTGGAAGCGATGTTTATAGCCAAAGAAAGAGTTAGCTCTCTTGCTGAAAATTTAGTTGGTTCGCTTGAGAAGTTAAAGAAAAGTAAAGAAGCTGCAAAGAAAGAGGAGCGTCTTCTTAAAGAAGAGAAGATGGTTACAAAGGCAGAAACACAGAAAACAAAACTCGAAATAGACGAAAATGAAAGAGAACTGATTTCAAAGTTGGGTGAGCTTGAGAAAGCGAAGCAAGAAGAGACTTTAGTGCTTGAGAATCTTGAATCTTTTATAGAAGAAAAGATGGAGAGTAGAGAAATGGAGTCTGAAAATTGTTCAACAATCACAATCTCGAGGTTTGAGTATGAGTATTTGAGTAGGCATGCTTCTCAAGCTGAAGAAACGGCAGAGAAGAAAGTTCTAGCAGCAGAGGCATGGGTTGAAGCAGTCAAGGCTAGCACAAAAGAGGTTTTGATGAAGACGGAAACTTTGATGAGAGAAAGTGGAATGACAAGAGTGAAAGAAGAAAGAGAAGAATTTAGGAAGGAGAGGTCATTGTCGAATAAGAGATTGGTCGAAGGCGAGATTCAGAAGTTTAAGCGGAACCCGGAAGCTGAAAGATATCTTTCTCCTAAACCGATTGCAAAATTCACACCGGTACAACGAGGGAAGCCAAGAAGATACTCATCTGCTAGGACTCCAACTTTCTTTGTAATCAAGAAGAAGAAGAAAGTTCCAAATTTGGTCAGGTTTTTTGGTGGGAAAAGATTTTTTTTTTTTTAAGTAATTATTTTGACTTTTGAGACGAAGAATTGTTTAAGTTGTTCAAGCCCATGAAAGGACTTGTTCTTGATCAATATTGTGCATGATGATCGATCATATTTTACATGGAGTATATATACTCATTCTAGCTGTAACAAAATATTGTTTACAGTTATTTTTTTCCTGAAGACACTATGCAAATGCTAGATAGAAGAGGAATTTGTGTTCATGGTTCTGTCATGAAATTAGGAGTTTGAATTTGTAATCTTGGTTCTAGTTGTCTGAAAATTTTGATTTCTGGAAACCATTTAGTTTAATTTCAGTTAGATCCTGGGATACTATGAAAAATGTAGCTCTACTAGAACTAGAAGTGAACATCGATATGTGTGGTGCTGGTTTGACAATGTGGAAGAAATGCGTACTTATATGATTCATGTGATCTAGATCTTTTTCGGGTTCATGGTTCAATGTGTAGAAAAGTTCTTTTTTAAGAGTCCAAGCAACTCACCATAGTGGAAAACTATCAAATGCTTTTGGCTGAAGGATAAATTATTAGTTTGTATGTTTTCTTTTGACCATGGAAATGAGGTTGTATAATTTGTAGAATTTAGAAGTTAGCAAAATCAAAAATCATTAACTTGATTTTGCTTTGATCTAATCTAGGGTTGTATGTGTGACAACCTCATTGATGACTAGATAAACCAGAATTTTCCTGTTCGCATTCTCAAAGATGAAGGTTGAAAAGAGTAAGGGGAAGCGCACGTCTACATTTTGTGGTACAATTGTAAGCAAATCACTATCATATGAGGAAATGGTGAACATAGATTTCTAATAAATTCACTATCTAAAATTCTCTAACTTGACATGTTATACAAGAACACATATGATATAACTACCTTAGAAGGAGCTTTTAGACCTTTCAAGCGCCAAATAATGATCGATGGGTTGTGGCATATTGATATCTTTGGTTTCTTGAAATAACATTTAGCCATATGATCTTACTATAGACAGAATTGGAACTCATACTAGCATTGTGTAACGTTTGCATGATAATTTACAGATAAGCTATTGGTTATAAGGTTTCTTCTACATAGCGCGTGGCTTTCAGGAAAAATTTCCGCGAATGGTAAGCCTCACGAGTTCCACGAGGTATGTATATTATTATAGCGCGTGGCTTTCACGAAAAATTTCCGCGAATGGTAAGCCTCACGAGTTCCACGAGGTATGTGTATTCTTACTGAAGTTTTAGTATTTAACATTTTCATCTTTAAGCCAAAAAACAAAAGTTGTTCTCCATCTTTAAAAGGAATCTCTTTCTCATTGGTACACTCTTAAATGTTACTTGTTACGTTATGATTTTAGCTCAATATATAAACCTCTTCTCCCTTCTTCATCCTCTACATCTTCACCGACATTTTAGCATCTGTTGTGAAAACATAACATGAAGAGGCCAATAGAAGCAAACTCATCCTTGATTCCAGATGCATCTGTCAAAGCATCTCACATCAGGATTGAACCTGTTGAGCCGTGTTCCCTTAACATGATGCCAATGCTTGATCAAGTGTGGCCTTATCATCCGGTGAAGAGCAAGGTAATTAAATTCATTCATTATCCTTGTTTTCTACTGTTGGCTTTTTAATGTCATGTATCTTTAACCTTTTGGTGTTAACTTATAACAACTTTGTAATGGACAGATCGAGGAGGTCTCTTCATTGGAAACAGCTCTGAAGGTATTTTGGGATAAACAAAGGGATCAGCTACATAACTTCTCAGGTGACTCATATTCATAGTTGTTTTAAATAGAAGAACAAAAAAAAGAAATGTAATTTGACACCATATTTTTTGGGAAAAATCTTGAAAATGAGCCTTTTAAAAGTTTAATTGCCAAATAGAGATCCTTTATATTCTAATTTTACACCTTAAGGGTCCTGTTTCACAATTTTTATTGTCATAAGGTCAATTTCAAGAATTGGCGCTTGTGAACACTAAATTATTTGACTTGTTTTGGTTACTCAGACAGGGTTCAACCGCAAGAATCATTTGCCGCTAACTAGAGTCAAAAAGATGTTGAAATCCGATCCTGAAGTCAAGGTATGGAAAATTGACATAAAGATTTTGGAATAAGTTTGGTCTTATAAATTTTCGGATGACTTAGATAAATGAGAATTTTCAGTTGCTCAGTTGTGACGCTCCTGCTATGTGCTCGAAAGTTTGTGAATTGTTTATTCTAGAGCTAACATTACGAGCTTGGATACATACTCAATCATGCGGTCGTCAAACCATCCAGCGTTGTGATATCTTCCAAGCCGTAAAGAAGTCAAAAATTTATGATTTTCTGATCGATCTTGTTCCTTTTGGACCACATTGTGTCACACATCAGGTTAGATTTCTTCTCCTTTACAATATTAGTCAGTGATATCACAACTTTTTTCAACCAAAATTGTGTTATGTTTCATTTAACAGGACCGGCTCTGAAACTTAGCACCCCAAGCAAATAAAAGGGGCCATTCATATACTAATATTTTGTCTTAAAAATGATAGCTTATTTTATATACTAAAATTTTCTCTAAAATGTTTTTGGGGCTCTAAGCCCATGCTTCATGCTTCATGTTTTACTAAACAAGAGCCGATCCTGAAATTTAGAGGCTCAAACAAAAAAATAGGTTTATATTAATATTTTATTTTTAAAAATAGGGTTATTTATATACTAAAATTTGCTCTTGAAATATTAGGGATTCTAAGCCCGTGTTTCATACTGCTTGACACAAGACCGGTTTTACATGCGTTATATACACATAAGATGATAATTTATGTGCTAAATTGTTCTGTGTTCAGGGTGATCCACCTCCTCCTGAAAATATTTTGCCGGACATGAATATTCCGTTCGAGATGAACCAGATTGAGCAGGTAACTTAGTTTACATTTTAAATGGTATTTCCTGAAACCAAACCTGTTAAAATGTAGTAATATATAGGAACATATTGAGATGCACTATATAAGATGATATATAGGAACTAGTGAATATGAGTATGTATATCACATATTGTTAGAAAACCCATTCATGCTAGTTTTTATTTTCGACAAATCGTTTTAGTATCATGGACGGACTTATCGGGTTTATGCATAGATTGGGGCAAAAGATATTCAGGTGTATCCAGAAAAATCAGTAGCTATTTACATTATTTGGTTCCTTGAAACGTTTTCAATTTGATTTTTTGTTGTTTTCTGAGTTGGTGGTTTGAGACTTTTCCATGAATACAGCTAATACACTTCCGTATACGAAAAGGAATGGTTTGTCCTTTTTTCACATGTTGATAAGTTTAGAGAATGGTTTATGTTTGTATTATTGCTTAATAAATGACATACAACTCTATAAATACAGAAGAGCTAAACCTATCTCAATTAGAATTATGACTTATCTAAATCTTATAATATATATCTAAATAGACTTAATCCTTATCACAATAGGACTCTAGAATATTCTTTGGATTGGGTTTTATGGGCTTCACGGACTTCACTTCATAAACGGACTCTAACGGTCTATAATACTTGATTCGCAAGATACACATGTTGCTCTTCTAATACATGTGATATTGTGAGTCTGCTATGGATTGTATGTAATGTAACTGTGGCTTTGGATTCTGCAGTGAACATGATTCTGCTGGAAATGAAACTAAGTTGGAAGAGCAGAAGAAATCTTAAGAGGAGTTTCGAATAGATTTAATCATTTAAGTATGTGTATTCTCAAATGATAATAATTCAATGTTTATTGTTATATATTCGGACAAAAAATGTGTTTTAATGTCCTTTCTTTGTGTTTGTTTGTTCTTTTCTTTTTGTTTTTTGTCAACTTTGGGTTCTTTTATTAAAGTTGAATTATGAATTGTAGACTTTATATGTGATAAATTAGGAGCATGAACCTATACACCATACTTTTTTTTTGTCAAATGATACATTGAAATTATATAGGAGGAGGCATTCAAAACCTTTGAAACAAAACGATCATATGAAGCATAGCATAAACAACATGAAAAATTCAAGTATCAACGACGGCTTTCATCTCTAATGCGAGTCTGCAACCAAGCCGGGCCACATATAGAAATGTAAGATCTTAAAGGACCCTCACGTGTCACACTTCTGGCAATATCTTGTGCGACCGAGTTTTCTTTGAAATGAGAAAGACACCATTTGAGCTTCCTAAAATTCCTTGATATCGGGAGAATGTGATCGGTGTAACCTCTAAACCTGGGCCATTTCCGAGCATCCTTAATAACCAATATTACTGTAGAAGAAACCGAGCAAACTTCAATATCATGTAGTCGCAAATCCACAAGGCTTTGAAGTACCCAGTCAATAACATGGAGCTCTGCTTCTAGCCGTGAAGATGATGAAACAAAAGCATCCCGTGCATGAAAAATAACTTCACCTCTTGAGTCATGTACAATCCAAGCACCTCCAATCATCAAAGCAACACTCAACCAAGAGGCAAACAAATTATGTACATTTTAACACCCCTGCCTCTGGTCGATATCAATGCGGAACCAAATTTGAATACGGTTCAGTTTTATGTTTCAACAACACTTGAGCTTTCTGCCACAATTATGCTTCTTTGAAGCATGAGCCACTAACACATTTAGATCTCCTTGCTTCTTTTCAAACAGAAAAACATTTCTGTTTTTCCAAATACCCAACAAAATCCATGGAATAGCTAAAGCTCGTGAAGCTGGCATCGACGAGTTCTCAATCAAGTTCCGGAGATATCTTATGTTGAGCTGTATATCCTCCGAGAAACCAGACCTCGGGGGAGTTATCTCAGCTAGTTCCAAAACTCTACTTGCTGGCTTACAAAGAAACAGAACATGGCCAATTGATTCAGACGCATTAGAGCACCCACGACATAACAAATCTGCATTCACTCCAGTCGAAACTAAACCTTCAGCCACAGCCAAAGCACCCGACAAAGAATGCCATAAGAAAACCTTAATCTTAGGTACAGCTCATCCCTTGAAAATTCGAGCTCATTATACTCATAACTGAGTCAGCGGGTCCTCATGCCGAACCACCTGTAATTCACATCGCTTAGTGACTTTTCATGGCCCTTATCAATAGCTTTCCTGCACCTCAACCAGATCCAAAGCTATCTCTTAATTTCTCCTTAGCATCCGCAACCTTTTTCATAGCTTGTGCTTTTCTCCTCCATTGACTTGGCCGTCCTCTAGATTTATTTATTGTACTATTAGTTCCGGAAGAGCTAGCTGAATAAAAACTAGCACTATTACCTGTAGAACCATAGATGAAATTAAGCCCCTTGATCTGAATTTGATTCAGTACCATCAAAACCCTCTGCAAATTTTCGAACATTGGCACCAGCCCTAATTGCCGAGCTAAGTAATTTCTCACCTGCCACTTCCACCTTTTTATTCTCTTTAAATTCTATATTCACCACTCCTTTTCCTTTATCTAGATTTGTTGTCAGCATCGAAGCAGCCTCAAGACGGAGCATTCTTTGACCTTGAACATTACCCTCCAGCTCCCAGACTTGTTTTCTAATCCTCTCCACTTGCGCTTGCCTTTCCGTACCATCTTGTACCGACATATATTGTCTCATCTCATCAAGTGCCTCGTTTAATATTTTTGGGCGTCCTGTCTTGAAATCTATATCGACATCTGAATTTGTAAGCACTCCAAAGAGGATCATCTTTACTAATACTCGGAAGTTTGAAACCAAAAGCAGCCGCAGATGCCTTCGAATTTCCCGTAGCAAAAAGATGCACCATACATTCAGTCTAAGAAAAAGGTCATGTTTGTCTAAAAACATTCTTTCCAAATGTTTGTCAATTAATATGTAGAATATAGAGGATAAGAACTATTATAGTTTCTTAATTAAAAACATTGAAAGCAAACAAGAAATATTAATTTTTACATATGTGTTTATATTTTATGAATAATAGTATGTTTACATCATACTCTATGTAATATGCGTGATGCGTTTGGAATTATCTATCCGAGTCATCAGAGTACAGGACACTCCGTCATATAATATCAAGAGTTCACCCTTTCCACATGTATACATGTCTTGTCTCAGTTAAAAGATATATATATTATATCATAACAGAAATATTCACATTATGTGCATGCTCTAGAAAAAAAATAAGAAAATTGTATTAAACCAAAAAAAAAATGCAGAACGGGAAAAATACTATATTATATATCAAATGTCAAGCACCAAGCTTTAAAGATCAGGCTTCGAGTTTTCTTTTATGTGTCTATTCTATATGATTTATATATACGTTACAAAGTTTTCAATCTTCTCTATAGATACAAAATGGTAAAAGTGACTGTGATTTCTTCAAGCATAGTACGACCCGAGAACAAATACAAATCCGGTCGGGCAAAGATCCATCTAACTCCCCATGATCTTGACCTTCTTTATCTTTTCTATCCTCAAAGAGGGCTTCTCTTCCCCAAACCCGAGTCAGAAACCCATATCATCTCTCGATTAATGGCCTCTCTTTCGACTGCCTTAGAGATCTGTTTCCCATTCGCTGGCCGTCTTGTCAAAGTCAACAATCAAGAAGACGATACGGTGTCATTTTACATCGACTGTGATGGTTCTGGTGCGAAATTTGTCCATGCGAAAGCCGAAACTGTCTCTGTTAACGATTTCCTTCAACCTCATGGTTCTGTTCCGGATTTCATAGAGCAATTTTTCCCTACAAACAAAGTTGTAAGCTTTGATGCGTTAGTCTCGGAGCCCTTGCTTGTGTTGCAAGTTACCGAGATGAAAGATGGAGTTTTCATTAGTTTCGGTTACAATCACGTGATGGCTGATGGTTCTTCCTTTTGGAGTTTCTTCCACACTTGGTCTAAAATTTGTCTGAACGGTTCATCAGTTTGTAATTTTCAGCCTCTTGTTCTCAAAGATTGGTTCCTCGACATTATCGATTACCCTATCCATATTCCGGTTTCAGAGATGGAGACGCTACCAAGTTGTGAAATATTAACTAAAGAGAGAGTTTTCCATTTCTCAAAGAAGAATATTTCAGATCTCAAAGCCAAAGCCAACAACGAAATCGCCTCCATTGAACTTAAAGTCTCCTCTCTTCAAGCTGTTGTGGCATATCTATGGCTATCAATCATCAGACACAGCGGTCTAAATCGAGAAGAAGAAACGCAATGCAAAGTAGCCGCGGATATGAGGCAGAGGTTAAACCCTCCTCTCAGGAAAGAGTGTTTTGGGAATGTGACTGACCTTGCAACAGCTACGACCACCGTGGGAGAGCTGTTAGATCATGGACTAGGCTTGACTGCTTTGCAAATAAGTAAAAAAGTGAGGTCACAAACGAATGAGAGTTATAAATCTTTTGAAGAGAATTGGGTTAGAAATGTTAAGATCCCAAAAACAGGAGGTGGGAGTAGAATAGCTGATAATTCTTTGATTGTCGCAAGCTCTCCACGGTTTGAAGTATACGATAATGATTTCGGTTGGGGAAAACCGATTGCGGCTCGAGCTGGACCGGGTAATGGTATTGGTGGTTTGCTTGTAATGTTTAGGGGAGTTGAAGAAGGGAGTATTGATGTTCATGCGACTTTAAATATTTCTTTTTGGTCTGATGTACTAGTGAACGTATTGGGCAATGATTTGATTAGTAAATAAAATAAACTTTGTTAATCGGAAATGTGACAAGAACAAAGAATCTTGAGCCAAACCGGGAGTTTGTTAAGTTGGTTTAGATTTGAGTCAATTTGAAGCTGATCAAGTTTAGTTAGCTTAGGTTAACAATTGTTTTAGAATAGCTATTGGTTAACAGTAGGACCAATCACTATAAAATTTACGACACTTTTTTCAAATATATTTACATTGGAAAATATTAGCTGAAATAGCAGTTCTATCTAGTCCCT
Source organism: Cardamine occulta (assembly GCA_028015245.1). Taxonomy (NCBI): domain Eukaryota; kingdom Viridiplantae; phylum Streptophyta; class Magnoliopsida; order Brassicales; family Brassicaceae; genus Cardamine; species Cardamine occulta. The sequence continues at coordinate 20,654,481 of CM051371.1, read as the reverse complement.
CGACCCCAGAATGAATTTTTCAACCATTAGTTGGTTTCACATTAAGTCATTAACATTTTTTCCAAATATACTAACAATTATAATAAAAAAAATTATGTAATTTTTTTTGGGTAACTAACCCATTTTTTTAGGGATAATTAGGTGAGAGACAATATTGAAGCACTTAATTGGATAAAGAGCAATTGCAAGTTTTGGGCTGAAACAAAAGAAACATTGCACCCCATTTTGCCCAATTTTGTGTCCATGCGCCTATTGATTTCCTTGCTCACTCATCTCTATAGTCTATCCTCTATATTTCTCCACCATTGATGTATTTCTCTCTATTCTTCATTTTTGCCTTTCTTCTCCAATTAAAAAGAAGCAACAATCATGATGAATGAAGATTTGGTAGAAATCCGATGAAAATCTTGTGAAAACCCGGCAAAAATCCGGTGAAAATCCGGTGAAAATCCGGTGATAATCAACATTTCGTTTCTCTCTTTGTAAGATTTTCTTCATCTAACATTTTTTTCTCTTTTTCTATAAATTTCTTAGAACTATTGTTTATCATCTTCTTCTTTTTTCTCTTGTGTTGGATCTTGTCATATGTGTACACAAACTAATTAAATTGGGCATCATCTATTTTTTCTCTTGGACATCCATTTAATTAAATATAGACATTTATATATTTTTTCTTGGATATCTATTGGAAGTATATTTTTTTACGTGATGTTATCTTATTTAATATACATCTATTTATTTGTTTATATCTCTATGTTTTTTATTAGGTTTATGAGGTAATAATGTGTGTGCATTTAATGTCAATTACATAAACTGTGTATTTTTCTCTTGTGTTGGTTCTTATCATATATGTAATTATATAGTAATTAAACTAGATATATATTTTTCTATCTTGAACATCCATTTAATAAAAATATGTGCATGTTGCTGTGTTTGGGGTTAGTGCCATGTATGTATGTATATATATATATATATATATATTAATAGATGTTTATATATTTATTTAGAGATCTATTGTAAGTTTTTTTTCAATGTGATTTTATCTTTTTAATACCCAAATTCATTTTTTATTTTGTTTTAATATCTCATATTATGAAAGGTGATGTAAAATATTATGTGAAGTACTATTTCATTACAGTAAGTTTAACATTAAAAATAAAAATCTAAATTTGGTTGTGTGCATGGTGTCATGACATGCATGTCAAAAACGGCTGACGAGTCAAGAATGGGAGTGGCTAAGCCATGAGGGTTAGCCTCCACTCATGAGGTTCTAAAAGTTATCATGAGGATGGTTGAACATGCCGATGTATGGATGTCTTGCTGTGGGCAAGAGAAATGTCATGTATTTTAGAACTTATCGAGAATGGTATGTTCTATGTTTGCTAGTGTCTACATTTATGTGTTTTAGTGATTGTTGCAAATGAATAGAAAGTGCTATATGTTTCCTGTGGGCGGAAATGATCTCCTCATTGGGTAATTTGCTATACACCTCTTTCCTTTTCCCTTTTCTGATTAGGTTGTGAATCGTGAGTAGATGCACAATTATGTCTCGCTTTTGGTGTTATTTTCGGGTATCTTAGGTATTTAATTTAATTTCTTCATTAGTGGATTTACTACGCTTTATGTTGTATCCTTTAAGGTTTTCTCACGATGTTTTTAAGATGAGTTTATTTTTAGTGGATTTTAATAAAATAGTTTCTTAGAAAGTATGTTTACTAACCGAGTTTTGGAAAGAAATATATAAGAGAAGATGTCGTATAACGAGTAACATTCTATCTCAAAAGATTACGGAGACCAGTGTTACATGCAAGCCCGATCCGTGGAATAAGCCACATTGGAAAAAGCTTAGGGCCTAATTTTTTTTCCCCTTTTAATAAAGCGTGGGCCCAAATTTTATAGCTAAAACCAAGCGCAAATAGCATATTCATTACTCAAACCCAACCCTGTGAATTTAAAATGATGACTCTGACCACCAGACCAAACTCTATTAACAAATATGTTATACACATTTAATATATATAGATTTTTACATATAAAATTACAAAAAATAAATTTGATTAATTCCATTTAATCTCCGATTAATTGATTTGACGCTAAGCTTTTTTCTACTGCCTAACTAACACCTAACAAATTTTAAAACATGACTTAAAAATGGAACTTTTGTTTCTTTTGTTTGGAGATGAAAATGGTTAATTTCATGTCGGAAAAAAAAATATTGTTTAGGACCTTCCATATTGTTGGACGGGCCCTAACTTACATGGAAGATAACTAAATTGCCAAGAAAACTGTATATAACTATATTTATCGTTCAGAGTAAATTAGAAAAAAAAACAATCTTTTTTTCTCTTTCATTCTTTTTCTTGATTCTTTTCTTCAATCTTCTCATTTTTTCTTATATCGCTCCCATAGAAGACCACCTTTCTATCTCTTTCTTCTTCTTTTTTGGCTTTTTCCCTTTTTTCCTTTTTTCATCTTTTTCTACTTAATCTTTTTATTTTATTTTGTTTCTGTTACAAACATTTCATTGACAATATCTTTTAATAAATTATTACTCTGTTTTTATATTTTCTGATATGGAGACTTTTACTTTATCATATTTCAATCTAGATTCAGTTATATTATGGGGTATTAAAATTGGTGTTAGGAGATCTCGGGATTACGAGATCGTCTAGAATATATTCTCTAAATATTATTGTATATATCTAGTATTGTTAAATAGATAGATTTCCTATTTTCATATATGTAAATAAGTTGTTCATCAAGTTTGATACTTTGAATAAATAAGTCTATTGGCTAATGAATAAAATTGAGATAAACTTTTATACTTCTACGGTTTCTTCCAAACTTATCATGGTATCAGAGGCATAGATCCAGTTTATGTAGTTTATGATTTTGTTATATTTCCCATTACTTAAAAAAAAAAGAAAACAGAGATTCTAGCTTTGTTTTCTTTGTTTTGGAAAATCAAATATACTTAATTGATTTTCTTTTCTTTCCACTATCTTGATTTTTTTTCTTTGTTCTATCGATGATTGGAAAAAAATGAAAAAAAAACGAGTAAAGAAGAGAGATGTGATCTTTGTTCTATGTTTTTTTGGTTTTTCTTCTTCTTTTGCTTTGATATATTCATTTATGAAAAGAAAAAAAACGTGACGTTCAATGATTTGATGATATTGCTGTGGATTATGAGCATGGACCACGATGGGTTCGTTCAAATTTACTTGTGATAATTTTTCTCTTTCAGATTTTTATGTGGCTATTCATCAACTGCAAATTCGATGCAGCCATAAAGATGATAACTCCGATGAATACGATGCTGATCTGGTGGTGACAAATTCAAATCTGACCGCTACACAAGTTTTTTCATGAACAAGAAGTTCGAAGAACGATCTAGACTTGTGATTTAATAACGATGGAAATACATGATTCCAAAATATGTATTTTTCATGGAACTGATGACCCCACGGCTGGGTATAAACGCTACTGATGATCTGACGGCTCGGGTATTACAGTCGATTTGACCTGACGACCGGGTATATAGCCGTTATTTCGAAGATGTATTCAATCTCATACCTGTTACCACATATGAACTTGCGAGAGGATGTTAGGAGGATTACGAAATCTTTGTTTACATCTATTATTGTTAAATATGTAGATTTCCTATTATTATTATATATGTAAATAACTTTTTTTTTTTTGGTAAAAATATTAATATGTAAATAACTTGCTCATCAAATTAGTCACTTTGTATAAATAAGTCTATTGGGTAATGAATGAAATTGAGATAAATATTTCTACGGTTTCTTCCAAACTTATCAGTTGGTGTACAAACATAACAATGTTTTAAAAAAAAAAAGTACAACGTACAAAATGGATGTACCGGATATGCAGAAATAATTGTTGTTTGGGGGAACCCACTTCTCTTCTCCTTTTGTTTTTTTGCAGCCACAGTTGCACAACACGTTTATCTATCTAGGAATCTGTAAGTTGTTCTAATTACCCAACATATTTTGGCCATTGAAATTTTGGCAAACATAGGTACATCGCCATCGGTGTTGATATAACAAATATTTTTGACTTTTGACTTTTGTTTAAATTATTATACTTATTAATTTAATACTATTACATTAGATAAAAGGAAAATATCTAGTTCGACCAATCAAATCATATAATGGTCACATTATCCAATGACTCAAACATCGGTCAATAGGTTCAATAGTTCATCGGACCACAGGGATAAGGGTATGGTGGCATCAACATCAATACTCCCTTCTTCTAAACCCCTGAAAACCACGAGTGAGACACCAAAACCAGTACCCGGTTCAGCTCGAACCGCAATTGGTTTTCCCCTACCGAAATCGTTTTCATACACTTCAAACCATTGAGAGCTTGTGACGATAAGATAAGTATCAACCTTTCTACTCCCACCACTTATTTTTGGGGACATCATCACATTTTTAACCCAATTCTCCCCAAAAGTCTTGTAATTTTCATTCGTTAGTGTCTTCACCTGTTTATTTATTTCCAAAGCAGCCCAGCCTAGCCCATGATCCAAGATCTCTCCCACCGCGGCTGTAGCCATCGCTTGATGGGTTACATTCCTGAAACCTTCTGTCTCAAGAAGAGGGTTTAGCCTCAGTCACATATCCGCAGCTACTATGCAATGAGTATTTTCCTCTCGGTTTAGACCACTGTATTTGATGATTGATAGCCATAGATATGCTAAAACTGCTTGAAGAGACGAGATTTTCAGATCAGTGAAACCAATCTGGCCAATCGCTTTAGCTTTGAGATCTGAAATATTCTTCTTTGTGAAGTGAAACATGCTCTCTTTAGTTGGGATTTCAAATCTTGATGGCGTCACGTTTTCTGAAACCGGAATATGGATAGGATAATCGATCCCTTCTAGGAACCAATCTTTGAGAACAAGTGGCAGAGTTTGAGAACTCGAATCGTTCATACAAATCTTGGACCAAGTGTTGAAAAAATTCCAAAAAGAAGAACCATCAGCTACCATGTGATTGTAACCGAAGCTAATGAAAACTCCATCACTCATCTCGGTCACTTGCACCGCAAGCAAGGGTTCAGAGACACCATCATAGCTTTTGAGATTGTTTGCCGGAAAGAAACCCCTTTTGAAGCCAGGAACAGAGTCATGAGGTTGAAGGAGATCGTTGATGGAGACAGAATCTGCTTTTGCGTGAACGAATTTGGCGCCTGAGCCGTCGCAGTCGATGTAAAACGACACCGTATTGTCTTCTTGATTGTTTACTTTGAGGAGACGACCAGCGAACGGGAAATAGATCTCTAAGGCTGTCGAAAGAGAGGCCTTTAATCGAGGGATGATATTGGTTTCTTGGTCGGGTTTGGGGAAGAGAAGACCTCTTTGAGGATAAAGAAAATTAAGAAGTTTAAGATCATATAGAGTTAGATGGATCTTTGTATGACCTGATTTGTTTATGTTTTTGGGTCGAACCATGTTCGAAGAAAGCACGATTACTTCTGCCATTTTGCGTTTGCAGTCCAAGTAAAAGCTTAGAACAAGAATAAAACTTTGTGACATAAACTCTGTAAATTGTGACTAAAAGCTTTTATTGACTAGAAAAAACAAAGAGGAAAAGGGTACTTTTCTTGTCAGAATAGTATTCTGCATAATTATTGACTAAAAAAATAAAGGAAACAACAAACATGTCAACTTACTTTGTTCTCCCTCCTAATTTGGCTTGTTTTTTGTTATTATTATATAAATCTATTCGAACCGGGCATAGTGTGGTTTACAAAATTAGAATCGGATTAGAAAACCGGATCCCACATACTAACCATAGATCAAGAAAAATCGAACAGTGTCAGCTACCCTATGGACTTCTTCCGATTTGGACTTCCGGCGTGATCTGATACTTTCAGGCAGAAAACCGGTCATGTAAAAGCCGCCAGTTCACTGCATAGAATAGGATTGAGGTGATCAAGTTCCCTCTTCTCCGCCGCATATGCCATACTTTGCTTCCGACGGGACTCGCTTCCAACACTCCTCCTCGAGTCATAGTGCACACCCTCTAATGCACCGGCCAATTTCTGCCACGGAGGGAGAAACGCGCAAGCTTCCACGGTGTTTCTAGCACCTCCTCCTCCTCCTAGCTTCTTCCGCTGTACTCGAACATACATCACTGGAAAGAGAAAACTCTCCGGTCCACCAACACCAACATCCCTTCGCTCGACCGATGGATCTGCCACTCCTCAGCACCGCCGGTAACCGAAGAGCCACTCCTCCTCTTCCTCTTTAAGCGCATGCACTTCATGAAGACTAGAACGAAAAATTAAAATAGATCAAGATCTAAGATCGCGACGAAAAAAAGAGAGGTAAAGTTGTGTTCGGTAGAGAGAAGAGAACGTTCGAAAAAGCAACGATTGTGTCGTTTTTTCTTCTAATGGGCTTTTAAAATTTCCTATATAGGTCTTTCATTATCACTGGTGCTTTCTTAAGTTGTGATTTAAAGAAAAGATACCATAGAAAATAAAATCAGTTTGATGGGTAATTATTGGAAAAAAATTCAGGCCAAGGTCGAGCGTGCCCATCGCGCACCCGACTATTTTCTTTCATCGACTTCCTTTCACGCAACCGTCATTGACTCTGCTTTGTGGCCAGAGTGTGGTGACTTCTCTAGCATCGGCTCCGCACAGCGCCATTTACTTTCATGCTTGCTCTTCTTCTCTAGACAAAGGCGATTGGAGGAGGTTCTATGGTGGATCTGGCGTGGTGGGTTTCGGAGCTAGAAGGTAATATGCTCGCTCGAGGATGGCGGTCCTTTCTTTGTTGCCTCCTATCTCGCTTAAGCTAGAAGTTTTACCCACTGATTCCTCTCCTCCTTGTCATCGGGGTTTAGAATCATTTTTATCAAAATCCGTTAGAGAAAATACATTACCTACTAATTTGTTTCCGTTCCCACTTCTATTTGTGGTTTAGGATTATGAGTCTTTCTTGTAAAACTCGTTTACGAAAAGTATATTGTATATTGATTTGTTAGGACTTTCACTTCCATTTGTGGTTTAGGGCTTAGATTCATTTTGTTAAACTCCGTTACGGAAGTATATTGTTCATTGATTTATTAGGGTTCCTACTTCTATCTGGGGTTATAGGGTTTACATTCCTTCTTGTTAAACTCAGTTACAGAAATAATATTGTATATTCCTTCTTGTTAATATTGTACATTCCATCTTGTTAAACTCACTTCCATTTGCGATTTAAAGTTTAGATTTCCTCTTGTTAAACTCTGTTGCATAAAGTATATTGTACATTGACTTTTTTAGGTTCCCACTTTTATTTGGATTTAGGGTAGATTTTTTTTATTAAATTCTAGTACTTAAAAGTATATTGTATATTGATTTTTTTGGGTACTCACATTCATTAGGTTTTAGATCTTTTGATTTATAATTTACAATACATCTAGGATATCTACATGTATTATAAAAATTTTAATAAATTTAATAATCGTTTTTAGTACTTACGGTAATATAACATTACTTACCGAAGATAACTTACAGTTGATCCTAACACCCAAGAGAAAAAATGTCCTCGTTAAACAAAAAAAAGATTTCATGTTACTTCCATCTAAAGTAATATTTCGCAAGTAATGTAGTTTTTGAAGGTTAAAATGGTCCAAAAGCGTCAACATCAAATTAAATTAACTTTGATCTCTTTTAACAAACTAAATGATATTGTTCATATTGAAAAGCTTAAATGAATTTGGGGAAATAATGTCTCTAAAAAGACAGTTCCGTTGTGTAATCACAAAAACATCTGTTACGGGTTTTCTATTTTTTAACATTCAAGAGTTGATACAGTCAGAGTACATAAAAAAAACACAAGAAGTAAATTTACACAATGGTTTCGATACAAGAGGCTTATTCGATAAATGATTAATAAATATATTATTTTCCTTCTTCAGAATCAATCCTAATCTGGTGAGATCATCGTTTTTGGCTAGCAATTTCTGGATGAAACTCAAATATCGTCTAATGTTGTTGATGATACTTGGTATCTTTTCAACGATCGTTGCATCTCCGTAAATCTGATTTTCTCTGATTTCATATTTGCTATCTAAGACACTAAAATATTATTTGGGTTTTGAACTTAATATTGTCACCATAATAGTGAACTTAATACCTTCAGATCTCGAAACTAATATATATGAGATTACGAACCGCTGACAAGGAAGAAACCCATGTACATGACGAAATCTCCACATGAAGATCTTTTGGCAAAGAATCGAGATACATTCTTCTTTTATAAGATTTCCTAATTGTAGAAAGCGCAGACAAAGAGGAGGCCTTCAATAACATGTTGAAATTCAAGAGTTACCGTTTCTAAGTTTGCCAATTTTATAATTTATAGGCCTATATTTGTTTCTTTTTTGAGAAGAAGAGACAAATTAATCGTTTTCAATATTTGAAAAATGAATAATTTGTCTCTCCTCCTCAAAAAAAGGAAAACGGGTTTAGACATATAAATAGTTAAATTGGCCAACCTAGAAACAGTAACTCTTGAAACTCAAAATGGTATTGAGAATGACTGAACTCCGTGGCGGAAAATATTGTAAAACATTTAAATTAATTTTGTAAAAAGTTATAACTTAAATTTACCATTGATGTTTTGAGAATTTGTTATGTTTATTTTATACTGTATATGGATCTTATACATATAATTGACTAAAATTATAAATATAAATTCTATTAAAATATAAGTATAATTATATTCAGTTATATGTGTAAGATTTATATATACTGTATATAATATACATAAGAAATTCCCAAAATATCACCGGTAAAATTATGTTCTAAAATATTTTAAAAATTAATATTAAATGTTTAATGATATTTTTATATGGATGTAAAAAAAAGATATTTTATATTAATTTTTTTAATATTATTTTTGTTGGTCCGGATCAGAACCGGAAGCACATCCGGATCCGAATAGTTGTTTTCAGATCTGGATTTGGATCTCACAAATTTTCAAAGTAGATGATATATAATCTTAATTATCTCTAATGATTGCATAGATAATTTTAATTACATAAAAAAACAAAATTGACAAAAATTGCCAAGATATTCCCCAAAAATAACTTTAACAATTAACTATTTTCCCTTAGCGTTAATTTATAGATATCATATCCCCCCAACTCATCTTCATGAAGAAAAACAAATATGTGATTATCTAACTAGTCAATTTGAGAATTTATTCAAATGATTTTAATAAAAATATATTTGTACCTTAAAATGTAGACGTGCTCTTTCCTTTACCATTTTCATTCTGCATCAACAATTTGCTTTGTGAATCTCATATCATCATATAAGTTTCCCACATGAAAATATTTCCTGCAGCGATTACAGAGAGCAGTGCTAGTCAGAACAAATAGCAAAAGAAAGATAAGGTCAAAGAACCCAAGGTACATCAAGTTAATGAGTTCTCAAAAAAAAAAAAAAGAGATCCACATTACAAATTTTATGTTTTGATAGAATATCCAGTTTTCAAGTGCATGCAACAATACCAAGGAGTTAAAATCTCAAAATAGATAATGATTTACCCTTTTTGAATGAAGGATTCGGTGAGGCATGGCACTTCCTGCCAGCAAGGATCATAGGATGACTGAGCCCCGCGGCAGAGATCCAAATTATGAATCACTTCTTCTTATCTATCTTGCCTTCCCGGTGAGGCCTCTATTGTAAAATTTTCTCGAATAAGTGATTATCATAACAACCGAAGAAATTGCATGTAGATGCCGGTGACTTTTCCGATGTGGAAATTCAAGCGGTGCACAAGAATTGCTTTCATGACTAACAGGAATGGTGGTATTTTTGGCGGCTGACCGAAGAGGATCCGTCTAAGGAAAAGATCCGAGATGGGAAATTTTCTTCATCATGAAGAAAGTCTGGAGGTGTTTTAATTTTGAGACATGGGGTACACAATTTTATAATAGAGCAAAACAATGGTCCAAGGACCACATTTTAGGTTTTTGCTTTTTAAATAGAAAAGGTTTGAAAATTAGACAAATATATTCATGTATAGTAAAAAATTTGAGAGTTGTTGAAAGCACCAATATAGAAAAAAAAGTCAAATAGAATTATTATGTTTCCAATATTTTATTCTATTTACTCTTACCCCAACTCCTTGACTGTTTAGGTTAATCATATATAGGGGTGGATTCCACACAAAAAAAAATCATTTACCTTTGCCTAGGATCAAAAGATATATGAAATCTTTTTTTCAAGTCAATGTTTGGAAAATCATTAAATTTGTCTCTTGTAATAATCCATTGATTTTTGTTGACTAGGCCTACAGTTTCTGAAATTTGTATTCTGATTAAATTGTTGCTTTTTGGATCTTCAATCTGTTACTATTATTGATTTTACTGATCATATATTAGACCTGACAGATAATAAAATATTTTGAATACTTAGTATTTTTAGTTAAGTGAAATAAATCTCAATTTTTAGATGATCAACATGGACACTCTTATATGAAAGTATGTAATGTGGAATATTATTTATGTCAAAATCCATTCAAACTAAGTTTTAAGGGTTTGTATTGATTAAAACATGACTAGATATCATCTCTCTCTGGTCTTGATTCATAATAACTGGTTCTCTCCTATTTTTGGATTCGAATTCTTTCGTATTGTTGCTTACAATAGAAAACTGGATATGATCTTATCAAAACATAAAGTTTGTATTGTGGAATGTTATTTCTTGTCAAAATCTACTCAAACTAGGTTATTTCATGTTCTTCCTCACCTTTAAGTATTTGAGTTTTTAAAACATCAATTGATGTTTTACTGTTAGTTTTTAAAAATTCCATGTTCGCTTTTAAGATGGATTATTTCAGACGCCGTGTTAGATTTTTTTCATCGGGCAGAATGTTGCAACAATGGAATTCCACTACTCTTACATTGATCCCCAAAAAAAAAAAATGCAACCTGCATCACAAAGTTCAGTCCAATTGCATGTTGTAACACTGCATACAAAGTCATTACAAAGCTGCTTGCTAACAGATTATGTTAGGGGTTCTTTTATCAAATTATCAATCCGAATCAAACAATCATAATTTCATCAACAATAAACCTGAATCAAGAGCAAATCAAAAAAATTATGAGCGTTGGCAGCAGGGGGTGGCTTATGATATGTGCAAGGTGTGCAATTGAACCGGATCCATCAGAAATTGACAAAAAAGTTTACTGTATTTTTAGGGTTCAAAATAATAATAATTTTTTATATGTAATTAGAGCGCATATTTAAATACTGAACCAAACCCAAAATATTTTTTTTTATTATTGAGCCGCCCTAGGGAGACGCGGGAGAAACAACTGATTGAGGGCACAACTATAATGCCATATGATATAACACTACAAGAAAACAGCTGGGATCAGATGGAAAAATTCGTCGGAAATCCGTCGGAATAGGCAAAATCCGTCGGAAATCCGTCGGTTTTTATCGTTTAAACTATGTCGTCGGAATTGGAAACCGTGTCGGAAATCCGTCTATATTTCCGACGGATTTCCGACGAAACCTAGTTTCTGGATATCCGTCGGTTTCCCGTCGGAATAGTTTCTGTCGGTTTCTCGTCGGAATATTTCCGACGGATTCCTGACAGAATTTCGATGTTTTTGAACCGACGGTTACCGACAGATTACCGACGGAATTCCGACGGATCTTAAAACCGACGGATTACCGACAGCTAAGATTTTTTTTAATATGATAATTTGAAAAATCAATAAATGTATTAATTTTAAGAAAATTAAATTAAAAATAAATGAAAAATAAAATTGAATTGTATTGAAAATTAAAATTGAATATTATTAAAAAATTTTAATAATTCAAATAAAAAAACATAAAAATTGTTTCTAATCCGAAAATCAAACTAAACGTCCGGTGAAGGTGGTCCCGGTCGAGGTGGTAGATATTGCGAAAAGAATTCGTTCATCCGTCAGACCATCGCTTGTTGATCAGCTTCATATTTCGCCCTTTGCGCTTCTCCAACCTCTTCAAGGCGTTGCATCTTCGCCTTCATCTCCTCCATTTCAGCGTGACTCTGTGCAAGCTCCACCCTAAGATCGGCGGTAGGATATCCGAAATAGCGTGAAGTAGCCGAGTAAGATGATGAATCGTCCGGAAGACCAAAGACCCGACTTTTGGTCTTCGGAGTACACTGGAGAAATGAAAAGTTGAATAAATATTTGAAATAAAATAAAAATTGATTGAAATTTTAAAATTTACTTACCTCGTAGACGAATTCGTTGATCTTCTCGATCGGGACTTCGTTGAGAGGCGGGGTTCCTTCAATGATTGGTTGAGTAAGAAGAAACTCTTGACCCATCTTCCTGACGTTGCCAACGATCTCCCGAGCTACACCATCTTAGATTTCATTGGTGTTTTTGTTGGTGTGTGCAACTTCGATCAATCTGAGGGCAGAAGGTTGGACACCATCTTTGCGAAACTACAAAATTAACAAATATAGTAAATATTTTGAATATAAAATTGAAATACAACATATTGATTAAACCAAAAACTTACAAGTTGTTTCGCCATTGTGACCAAACTGGTTGCTCCTAGATTGTGCGTCGCCTTACCCTTTCCTTTGCGATCACTGTTCCGGCACGCAGAGTGGGTTGTGGAGCTTGCCTTCGTAGCATCTTCACTCCAATACGCTATCAACCTGTTCCATTGGGCCGGGTTCATAACCAACTCCCTTGGCACAAGATTTCTCGACCACAACCCCTTCCACTCGTTCAGCTTCCGTGAATACATTATTGCCATTTTTTTTGTGGAACTTCCTTCTAACCAAAGCGGTAATGTGACTCTCCCAAGTAAATTCTTGCTGAAAAAAATGAAAATTAAATTAAAATAAACTAATAAACTATTTAAATTCAAAGTAAACAATAAAGAAAATGAAAAACTTACCGCAAATTGCTGAAACTATATTTCCTGCTCTTTTTAGGGCATTTGGGTGTACGTCGGATACGGATGCTAAAGCAATCCATTAAGCATCCGGTTGATAGACTTGAAAATCCCATTTCCTGAATCTTTAAACCTTCAAAAAAAAATATTTTGTAGACTTTAAATAGTTTATAAAAATAATATTAAATAAAATTTAATAATTTTAAATGGTTCTTCCAATAAGGCAATTCCCAAAAGATACTCTTCTTGTGCCAATTATGAACTTCTCCGGCTCCGTAAACAGTTTCATGTCCATTACCTCCACATTCAGAAGTCATCGCAGCACCAAAATCTCTCAACTGATCCAATAAAGTACTGTCGTCTGGCTCATCAAGTGGAGCTTCAAACACTTGTTTATTTTTGTAAATAATTTTTTAGACCGACGATACAGATGCTCCCTCGGTAGAAACCTTCTATGGCAATCAAACCAACACGACTTTCTTCCGTTCCTTAATTGGAAAGCATATGTGTTGTATTCGCAATACGAGCACGATAATCTTCCATGAGTTGTCCATCCAGATAACATTCCATATGCTGGGAAATCGCTAATGGTCCACATAAGAACCGCACGCATCCTAAAATTCTGCTGGCGCGAAACATCAAACACTTCAGCAGCGTGACTCTATAGCATTTGTAACTCATAGATCAATGGCTGGAGGAATATATCTAGTGATCTATTCGGATGCTCAGGGTCGGGAACAAGAACAGAGAGAAATAAAAACTCTCGACGCATGCACATACCAGGAGGCAAATTGTACGGTGTTACGATTACGGGCCACAACGAATACAACCTTCCATGCTTCCCAAATAGGTTGAAACCATATGTACATAATTCGAAGTACACATTTCTTATCTCAAACGAAAAATTTGGATACATGGATTGAAAATGTTTCCACGCTTTTGCATTTGAAGGATGTGTAATCTCTCCATCTTGAAGATGTTCTGTATGCCATCTCATTTGCTCTGCCGTGCACTCAGATTGATATAACCTCTTCAACCTCGAAGTCAACGGTAAGTACCACATACGTTTAAATGGAATTGGAACTCTCCCACTAGTATACTGAAACCGTGGTTTACGAAAAAATCGACATCTTCTCTTGTCTTCATCTTCTCTCCAATATATCATACAGTTGTCGATGCACACATCTATTACTTGATACGACAAACCAAGACCACCTACAAGTTTATGTACCTCGTAGTATGATGCCGGTGCAAGATTATCTTCAGGCAAAAGATCTTTCCCCATATCTGCTATCGCATCAACACATTCCTCTGCCAAATAGAAGTCCGTCTTAATGGTCATCATTCTACTAGCAGATGATAAAGGTGAATGACCTTCTCTACACCCATCATATAATGGCTGCTTCGCTGCGTCTAACATATCAAAAAATCTTCTAGCTTCTACATTTGGTTCTTCAACCCTATCCTCATCTATTACGGTCGATGGCAAATTCTCTCTAAATGCATCATTCACCATCTCAACGGTACCAACACAAAAATTTACTTTCGTTCTATATTCTCCTAAGCTATCCGCAACATAGAGTTCACTGCTACTACTACCATAATCAAAATTTCTTTCTCCATGTAGATACCAAATCTTGTAACCCGACATAAATCCATTGCTATACAAGTGATGCCAAACTATCTCTATCTTAACATTACGAGAATTGCGACAAATTGAACATGGACATTTCATCTTACCACTTGTTTTCACTTGCGGTTGATTTCCAGCAACGGCCATGAACTCGCATATACCTCGTGCATAACCATCGTTTAATAACTTCGACTCTGGATCAAACATTTCTTCATCCATCCACGATCTTAAATCTCTAGAAGACGACATCTCTCTTTACACGTTTTTTAAGAATTATTGGGTTGAAATTTGTTGTTGTGATTGAATGGAGAAGTATGGTAACATATATATAATAACATTTACCGTCGGAAATCCGTCAAAATTTAACGGCTATAACAACGGCTATATTAACGTTCAAATATTCTGACCGACGGCAAACCGATGGATTTCTGACAGAAACCGACGGATGGAAAAACTCGACGGTAAACCGACGAATTTCCGACGGAATTGAAAATTTTAATTTCTGTCGGAAATCCGTCGGTGTTTTCTGACAGATATTAATTCTGTCGGAAATACCGTCGGTTTTGCGTGTAAAGTAATTTTAGTCTATTACATTGTATATTTCTTTTCTTTTTTTCTCTTTTTCCCTTGGGATATGCTTATGTTTTAATTTCCAGCCATGCATTTTTTGAAGGTGGTAATGGAAATATTAAGAATACTAGGTGGTTTTTTGAAGGTGATAGATTTTTTTTTTCAAAATTAGTTTCATGAAAGAACGTTCAAATATATTGGAAAAACTGAAAATAGCAAGATATAGTTCATATCTCTTATATGATTGAATATTAAATATTTTTAAATTAGTGTATAACATATGCTTTTACAGATTTGAAATCCAAAACATTGTGATTAGTATGTGTATCTTATAAAGTATACCGCACAAATTGTTGCTCTATCACACTCGGTCCAACATAAATTATGACTCTTGGAATTTTTTTTTTTGAAACCTTTATTATAATTCTTTTTGTGCAAATTTGAAGGTTTACACTATTAATTAATGAATATAATTTTCCAACTTTAAAACCTAAAACGTGGTCATTGTACCTTTGTCTACCTCTTTAGGAACAAGCTTGTGCTATACTGAAATTGTAAACCAATGTCTCAAAATTAAATCAATATAAATATATAACAAAATATTAGAAGAACAAATGTTCTTTTTGATGTTATCATTCACATTTTATTATCTGACATCCCTAGTGTGATCTGTAAACTCAATAGTAATGGATTCAAGATCTAGAAAGCATCAATTTGATTATTGCAGTTTCAAACATAAAATTCTACGCATAATCAACAAACATTAAAGGATTCAAGAGAAAAGTTCTCTGTTTTTACAAACCTTGACTTGAGAATCAGATTTCATCATTCTTTTAATCTCTCTTTTTTTCACTCTTTTAATCTTAGCTAGAGAGTAATGTTTTTGTGTGTGTGTGTGTGAAGTAGAACCATATGATTCACCAAAAAAAAATTCAGGGAATCGGAGTCAGGGTAAGTAGGAAAATAATATTTGAAAGATTATTCTATTGATTTCTGTTTTTCCTATATAGGTGTTTTTAACAGCTCTTAGATTTTTTTACTACAAATGAATATGCTTTTCTAATTTTAAAACATTTTCTATATTTTCTCTAATGATTCTAAAATGTGGTCCTTTGATTATTTCCCTATAAAATTTTGAACTAATATCTCAAAAAACAAAAGGCAACCACACTATCCATTTCTTCATGACCTGTACCTGATCTTTTTCTTCGTTTGAACGCCATCGAATTCGAACGTCCAAGACTTATTCGGTTACTTCTCTTCGGACAACCACCAATAATACTGCCGAGATTCTGTCGATGGTGGAAGTTGTCTCCAGACACCACAATTTCATATCCTCAGGCCTGGTTCATTCATTTAATGGGTCCTGTGCAAAATTATAATATAACTCTAGTTTAAAGCATCTAAACAAGTTTTATTTAAAATGGACCCTAAAATATTTATAAGAAGGCCCTAAATCTATAACAAAATTTCTTAAAAATCAAGTGGGCCCTGTGCATTTACACCATTGGCACATGCTAAGAATCGGCCCTCCTGCATCCCGCTTGAACTCCACATCGAAAAAGTTACCAGCATCTATTGAACAAGATGGATGATGTATTTCAGCATCAAAATTTTCTTTGAACTGGTGGTTATGAGAATCACATATTCGAGAAAAGTTGACAATATAGGCCTCACTGGAAAGGCAAAACAGAGGAGAAGATGAAGGAAAATTATATATACACCATAAGAGCTCGACGTCTGTGGGATGATTCCTACCGGTGACAAATTCCATGCCAAACCAGAGAGGATCTGTTCATCCATGAAAAACATTAAATCTTTGATTTAAAACTGGAAAGATCTATCAAAACATTAAATCTTTAATGTGGAATGTTAGTATTTTTTTATTTATTTTTTGGCAAAATCCATTCAAACTTAAGTTATTCATTGCTCTTCCTAAACTTTATTAGTGAAAAGAGGAAAAAGACATAATGAATTTATCTCTCTAATCGTCGGAAAAGTAAGTTGACTAAGACATCATTCTCTGCCAATAAATTGTACTACGTTCAGAGCCTGTCTTTCTTTTTGTGTGGCCTAAGCTAACATTTTTTTTTCCGTAATCTTAATTTTTTCTCCCCATTTTGAAATATTTACATTATTACTGAATTATTTTTCTATAACATTTACGTTTATGCAAAGACTCGTTTTAGTAAAAGACATTTGTCACATAGACATACTTTAAGTGGAGTTTGCCCTAAAGACTTTTTCTCACGGGCCAAAAGGCCGAAGCAGTCGCCGACGAAGCTTTTCCGCTCCAAGATGAATCTCTTCCACTGGTGCTCCTCCGACGAGATCTCCTTTTGAGCGGTGTGGATTTTCCTTCTCGGGATCAGCTACGTCAAGCTCCGGAGAACCTTTATCAATTTCCTCAGAGTAGCCTCGTCGCCAGCAAGATCTATTTTCCCGGCTTCCGTCTGTTCAGACAGTGTCTGTACTAACATATCAATCCCATATATTTTTCAGCATGTTTGATTTAATTAGTACAGTTTTTTAATATGAGAATACTAATATAACTATATTAAGAAACTTAAAGAGAAAAAGCAGTTCATCGTGAAATTAATACTAACAATTTGGCAAATGCATACCTCTCTAAGCTCGTGAGGCTTGAATGAGGAATAACAAGTCACATACGTCTTCTGTGAAAGCCACGTGCCATGTAGAAAAAGACATGATAACCAATAGTCAATTAAAAATTATAGAAAAATAACTCATCACACATAAATGTGGCATAATACTTGTGTACCTTCTGTAAGATAATATTGAGCTTGATGCCCCCTCATGTTATTGACAAACATATATATAAGGGTTACATAGCGAATATTCCGACTTGATACACAAGTATACACAATTAATAAGGTAATTAGATATTTGTATATATCTACTCTAACACGCCCCCGTAGTCGAATCGGGAGGCTTGTGGACGTTGAGACTGGACCGAAAGTCTAGGAAGAGTAAAGTTGATAATCCCTAAGTCAAGATATCCACGTACTGGAGGGTTGAAGGAACATGTAGAACGCGAACTTGACCAATAGCAACACGTTCTCAAACAAAGTGAATGTCGATCTCAATGTGCTTTGTTCTTTGGTGTTTGACTGGGTTAGAAAATAAGTAAACAACACTGATATTTTTGCAAAAAACAATGGTAGCGTTAGGAAGCAAGACACTTGAGTTCGGAGAGTAAAGAGCATAACCAAATGGCTTCCGCGATGGCATTTGCAACGTGAACGTGATACCATTGCTTGGCGTTTTGAGGACCAAGATATAAGACTATCGCCAAGAAAAACACCATAACCGGACATGGAACAACAAGAGGATGGATATCCTGCCCAATCCGCATCAGAGTAGGCCGTGAGCTGAGTGATAGATGACTTGTATATTTGAAGGCCATGAGAGATTGTTCCCTTCACGTACCATAGAATGCGTTTTAGAGCCGTAAGTGTGGTTATCTAGGGTCATGCATGAAGAAACAAATTTGTGCACCGCAAAAGCTATGTCAGGCCTAGTGAACGTGAGATATTGAAGTGCCCCGGCGAGACTGCAATACAACGTGGGATCAGAGACCGGTTCACCATCAGGTTCAAGCTTAGTTTTTGTGTCAACCGGTGTGGCACATGAATTACAATAGGTCATGTCGGCTCAATGTAGTATGTTTGCGGCATAGCTTTGTTGCTGAAAAAGAAGGCCAACTTCATTCCTTGTTACGGAGATGCCAAGAAAATAATGGAGTTTGCCGAGATCACTCATTTCAAATTCCTTGTTAAGAGCTGTAAGGATATATTGAAACAATGTGGGGGCAGAAGCTGTCAGAACAATATCATCAACATATAAGAGGATGTAGGCGAGTTTCTTATCCTGACAGTAGACTAAGAGAGACGGGTCGCATACACTTTGAACAAAACCAATTTTCTTGGCTCAGAACGCAAACTGATTGTACCAAGCACGAGGAGCTTGCTTATGGCCATAAAGTGATTTCTTGAGAAGACACAAATGATCGGGTTTGGTCTTGTTAACAAAGTCTGGTGGTTGATGCATGTAAACCGTTTCTTCAAGATCACCATTGAGGAATGCATTCTTGACATCGAGTCGGTGAAGAGGCCAGCCTTTAGCAACAGCAACATGTAAGACGGAAAGTATAGTGGCTGCTTTAACAACTGGGCTGAATGTCTCATCACAATCCACTCCAAGCTGTTGAGATTTGTCATTAGCCACGAGTCGTGCCTTGTACCGTACTAGTTGTCCAGCTGCATTGAACTTATGCATGAAAAGCCACATAGAATGCAAGATATTAGTAGCAACATTCCGCGTAACCAAGTCCCATATTCTACTTTTAATAAGAGCACTATATTCATCTCCCATAGCAGTGTTCCAGTTAGGATCTGTTGCTTCTTGTACGTGTTTAGTAGGAAGAGGTGACACTACAGACATGTGAAGACAAAGCGGTTTGCGAGGTTTGAAAATGCCACTTTGACTTTGGGTTACCATCGAGTGCTTAGGCAAAGTTAGAGGAGGCGGAAGAGGGGCCTCAACAGCTGGAAGAGTGGAGATGGAGCATCAAGAACTGGATGAAGAGAAATAGGAGGAGGCAACAGAGAGATAGAGGCCTCAACGGGAATAAAAGAAAGCTTAGGCTCTGTATCCTTAAGAAATGGAAATGTGTTTTCATCAAAACAAACATGACATGAGAAGATGATTTTTCTAGTAGAAAGATCAAAATGACGATACCTTCTATGGTCTATTGGATAACCTAGAAAAGCACATGTCGTTGATCGAGGAGCGAGTTTATGCTACGATTGAAGAAGAAGATTAGGATAGCATAAACATCTGAAAAATCGTAAATGATTATACAGAGCAGGTTTGTTAAAAAGCTTAGTAAAAGGAATATCATTAGAAATAGAGGAGAAGGGAAGGAGATTAAGAGTGTGAACAGCCATGTGAAGAGCTTCTATCCAAAATTCAGGTTTCATATGTACTTGAAAGAAAATTGTGCGCATCAAGTTATTGATAGTACGAAGCATTCTTTTTGCGTGTCCATTTTGTTGAGAGGTGTACGGACATGAGAATCGAATTTTCGTACCATCTGAAGCAAGTTGAGAAAGAAATTGACTGTTAGTGAATTCTCCACCATTGTCACATTAAAAGAATTGGATGGGACATCCGAATTGAGTTTGAACATAAGCAGAGTAGTGAAGATATTTGCTGAATATTTCACTTGTACGCCTGAGGGTAAAACCAAAACGTATATGTTCGCTCCAAAATAACATAGAATTTTATTCCTCCAAAACTCGAGGAGATGTCCAAATGTCAGAGTGGACAATTTCAAAAGGTTTAGAAACAATAGAATTTGAAGAAAAAAATGGAAGACGAACATGTTTGCCAACTTGACCCGCATGGCACAAAGTTGTCATGTCGGTCTTATTAAAAACTAAAACCCCAGAAGAAGCAAGAGACTGAAGGAAAAAACTCCCTGGGTGACCCAATCGACGATGCCACAAAAGACTACTAGAAGTGGATGTGACAAGAGCATGTGGTGGATTGAATTTTACCCCTTGATTCACCGCATAGAGAGGCCTGGAACTATCACATCAGAGCAGAGGGGTCTTGATGTGAAGATCCTTAACAAGAAAGCCAAAATGGTCAAATTCTATGGAACATTGATTATCAATAACAAATCGACGAACAGAGACAAGAGTTTTGATCATTGAAGGGCAAACAAGAACATTGTTAAGAAGAAGAAGACGAAAAGAAGGAGAAGAGGATTGAAGAATACCATTGCCGAGCTTGGTAACATGAGCAAAGATCCATTACTAACAGTCACATGAGGATAAGTGCTGGTATTAAAAACATAACGGATAGTACCTGGGTTTGCGGTGATGTGATTTGTAGCACCAGTGTCCATGTACCAAGAGCTTTCATTTGGGTCCTGCAGTGTCATGGTGTTGAAAGCATGAGTCAGCTCTGATGGAAGATAGGGAGATGATGCAATGGAACCCAGAGCTTATGGCATTGAGTTAGGTGAACTTCACGATGAGTCCGAGTATGTGGAGCTGGGTCAAGGATGCTATTTGATGGAGGGAGAGACTGGTGCAGTGGATACGGCTGATGCATCTGGTATTGCCGTGGAGGAGGATAGCCGTAGTTCATAGACCACAGTGGTTATCCATAAGACCATTTTTGATGGCCGTAAGACTGATTGTTCCAGGGATTTTTGTAGCGCCCTCTTCCACGGTTGTTCTTGCCTCCACGAACTCGATTGTTGTAGCTTCTGCCTTGTTGGTGTTGATTCTGTTGTTGATGATGATATGTAGCTGTGTAAAGCACATTCGAAGCCAAGGAGCTGTTGTTAGCAAGCATCTATTGTTGGGTTGCGGCTTGACGCTTTTAGCAAGGCGGTTGAAAATATAGTTTACTTCTACCTCAAAGTAAAGATGTGTACTTCCCTTTACTCTTTTCAGTCTATATCTTCGACATCAGTTTTCTTTGTGAATCTGAGCACGAAGAAGCAAATTGTGGTTGATTCAGTCTTCAATTTAAGTTGCATGGTATGTGTCCCACATGAGAACCTTTGATGCATCGAATACAAAGAGTAGTGTTGGGATAGGAAAAGGGCCAATTTCAACAAAAGCAAATCAAGTTAATGAGTTTAACATATATTCAAGTCACATGTTCATTGTCAAATTTAAAAAATAGAAAATTTCAGAAATTGTCACAAGAAAAATAAATCAAAAGTTAGCATGCTAGAATCACACTATCCACATAGGAAAAAAGAAAATTAATTTGTTCACATCCTTCATTAAATCAAAAGAAACGTGCCCATACAATTCTTTTTCTTAATCTTTCATTCGAGCTTAATTACACGTAAAGTCTACCATCTCCTAGTAACCAAGATAAGTATATGATCTCACGCATTGACCATTCTATATTGATGTAGTAGCTAACCCTAATTTTTTTAAGACCGTTAGTCATGGTCTACATGTTACCTATGAGGGCATACACAATCATGTTTTAAGACTCAATATATGACAACCGTTCTTACTTTTTAAAATAATTTAGAAAACACAAAACTTTATACAATACATATCTCATAAAACCTTAGCATTAAGGCTGCTCAGCAGCGGCAACACATGGTGTGGAGGTGATGGTGGCTGCATGAGGCTCCTCGTTGGCAGTGGCTGCGGATGGATCTCTCTATAGTTGTATGGTTTCTTAACATTTTTCTGTTGTGTGATTGTGTCTTTCTGCTTATATAGGAGGGGAGGCTTAGGGTTTCTTGAGAAAAAGATAAAACTACCCTTATACTTGGGCTACTCGTAGTCTTGGGTTTTAGATATTGCACAATAGTGTGTCAAACGGACCGGCATGCGGTTTATATAGCCATATCCAAGTCTGGCCCACTATGTTTAGCGGGCCGGACTGCAAAATTTATATTTATATTAAAAATAATTAAAAATTGAAATATTTTTAAATTTAAAATTAATAACTCTTAAATAGAAATAAATTTTAATATAAATATTAACTTTTAATATATAATAGTGTAATTTGTATACATTAAAGTTCTTTACATTGGCACATATTTCACATACTATTTATTTTTATTAAAATTTAGTAGTCCGTAGACCAGCCCGCCAATCCGCGGATGAAATCCGCTAAATTTGCAGTCTATTATGGATGGGTCCGAGAGACCCGCTTCTTAACGGATCTAAAATTTTATGTCCAGACCCACGGGCTTATGCCCGTATTGAGACCTCTACACAATACTTCGAAGAAAAATAAATTCAATTTCACAAAAATCGTATTAGTAAAAAGAAAAATATTACCAAATAAATTACACACTAAGTTATGATTACAAAATCCCATAGGAATTGACCACAAAACACTGTGGCCGAGCAAGGTTAATTATGTAGTATATCTTCCAGCTAGAATGTATAAAGTAGTTAGTCGGTTCTCTCGAGTCTTATAAAAGTGCTTTTGTTCTAAATTACATGGGAATTAACCCATGTTAAAAAAACTCGCTAGGCACTAGTCGGGCTCTCGAAGTGGGCCTAGTGCCTAACATATATGCCTTCACCTTTACAGGTTCTTTAGGCTTTGTCTCAACCAACCTCTCTTTAGGCTTCTGTGAGATACCACCATTGAAAGAGTTAATCCGATTTTTTGTTGATGAACTAGTAGTTATTGAGTACTTGTTTTACCCCAAGCATTTGTGCTGAGTATCGGTCCTTCCCATAGTTTGAAACTGATTTAGACTTTCAGAACCTTTGTTGAGTATCTGAATCTTCTTGTGATTCTCATTCAGTTATATCACCAAGAGAGCAGATTTTTCCTTCTTAGCCTTGACTTCTTCTTGCAGTATGAAAATGTTATTTTCAAACATCTATTTTTATGATATAACTAGTTTATTTTTACACAATTGTTCTGAAAACATGATTTTTGCTTCCAGTCTCATCTTCTCATGAACCAGTTCTAGATTTTCATTGCTCAGCTGAACCCAATTATCATCTTAGTCTGAATCTTTATTGATGTCACATAACATTTTGCTTTGAATGCTACAAAGTTCTGCAACTCTTCTTTTTCTTCTTCATCCTCAGATTCTGACTCGCTGAAACATAACAAGGATTTTTCCCTTCCTTTATGTTGATTTTGACATGCAGCCTTAGTGTGACAACCTCCTTTCTACTCAAGACACTTCATGTATTGTATTTTAGCAACAGAACAGTCACTTTTAACATCACCAAAACCACCATATTCGTAGCACTGAATCTAGCGGCATCTTGCAGGTTTTCATCATCGTTCTTGAAGGATCTACTTCCAGACCTGTCTGCATTAATCAGATTTCATCAACCTATGTCCTTGTCTTGTCCTCTCTCAGTAGCACGTTTCAATAAGTTATTGAAATTTTTGGCCAACAAAACCATTTTGTCTTTGATTTCTTGTAGTTGGTCCTTCTGTTCGTCTGCTTTGAAGGTAATCCCTACTACATTTTTCTACTTATCATCAACAACTTCCATTTCTTCTTACTTCAGCATCCCAATGAAATCTTCAAACTTGGTTGTTTCAATGTTACCAGTCACTCTCATCACACCCTTGTGAGAAGCAAACTTAGGGGGCAGACACCTTAAGAGTTTTTTTTTACCAGTTTATGATCCTTGTATATTTTACCTAACATCTCAGCCTCACCAGCAATCAAACTCAACTTAGAACTAAATTGCAAAATAGTCTCATTCAGATCTAACCTTTTTTTCTTGACATTTGGGTTCCCCTCATGTGACTTTTGCAAGATGTCCCAAGTCGCATTTATTGATTTACATCCTTGAACCAGCTTAAACTCATTCTCGTCGACAATCCACTGAAGATAGCATTTAAGGCCCTTGAGATTTAGATTTAGGAACTTTCATACATGTGTCTAAAGTTTATACGACGCAACCATCCATCTTCACAAGTCGTCCATGCGTCTTCTCCTTGCCCTATGATGAGCTGTGTCATCCGGACCTTCCAATGCATGTACCCCTTGGTGCATAACATAATAGATCTCTACCCAAATGCAAGTCATGAGTTCTCCATTTCCTCCTAGGATCTCAAATTGTATCGTGATAAGATCACTTGTTGGTTTCCTCTCTGCTACCAAATGTAAAAACTATAATGGAGATAAACGAGCAATCAACGACTTCTTGATACTGATATATCCCTATCTACCCAATCTCACATGAACTAGCCACACAAGGACTATTGTGTAGATCACTCAATCACTCACCAAGAACTCTAAAACTTTTCTGTTTTTTGTTTCTCGTAGTCTCAACGACTGCAGAACACGTCAGGAAGCATCTCTGAATATATTGCATCTCACGGTACACATCGAAGACCTATATTTCCATATTCTTGATATCTCCAAATCTTCCTTTTCTTGATTTGAAGATACCCACCATATTTTCTTCATTGTTCCAATTAGAATCCTCCAACAATCTAATGAATATTCTTCATTGCTCCAGTTTAAAATTCCAACAATCCAATGAATATCCCTCATTGCTCCAATTGGAAAATCCAACGATCCAATGAGTAAACGCCATACCATCTTCGATTGTAACTTGATAACTTCATGTGTTCCGTTCTCCTGTGTTGCAAAGCCACATCCTGTTGCACCACCAAGTCACCAACACTGGTACTAACAGTTCCATATTCAAGCCTAACAAGCAAAAGAGGTATATATTTTCCAAATTGTTAGTATTATTTCCATAATGATTTTTTTTCCCTCTTTAGGAATATAGGTAGGGCTGTCAAGCGGGTGGGCCCCGCCCCGCCAGACCCGCCCTGCCGCGGGTTTGACTGATTTTGTTTTCGCCCGCACCCGCCCCGCGAAACCATGAGTCTATTTTTTAAGACCCGCACCCGCCCCGCTTAAACCTGCGGGCCCCGCAAAAACCCGCAATATGTGTAAAAATTCAAAAATTAAGACAAAATACCCGCAATATAGCTCATTTTTAGATACTTATATAGTTAGATTAGATAATATTTTTAGATATTTATATTACATATATATTAATATTTAAATTTTTATATTTTTTGAGTATCCATGGGGCCACTTAACCAAAATCCGCAATTTTAGAACCCCATAAGACCCTTTTTGTGGTTCAAAAATATTAAGTCCCCACCCGCCCCGCGGCGGGGTTGTCAGGGCGGGGCCCGTGGGTTTTGATGTATATTGACAGCCCTAAATATAGGTAGTGAATTTAGTTTTTACTTTTTCTTTTATAACTATTGGTTATCATTTTTCTTTACAAGGTGCGTGGATCTCACGACATGTATAAGCGACTATGATTCTTTATTCAAACTTCTTCAGCCCAAAAATGTATACATTTATAATTTACCCAAAGTTGTAGAATTCATTTCAAAATATTGGCAAATGAATCTAGTTATATTGGTATTCTATTAAAGGATCATTATTGCTCATTTTGACTATAGTTTGATATATATATATATATATGTGTGTGTTTTTTCACCACCCTCTCTTCATCCTCTTCATCTTATTGTGTGAGGATTGAACATAGTATGCCTTATTCATACAGAGTGATGCCTAATCAAGTGATTTGTCCAGCGATTAAAGAGATAGATTAATCGGTCTTTTTCTCGCTTTGCTTGTCTTTTTGGTTCTCGCGTCTTTAACGGTTGGTTATGATGATCGAGACTAAAATGGTGATAACTTTTTGATGGACAGAGGAATATACTAAAGCAAGATCTATAAATGTTTTGGGCTCGGCAAATATATGAGATGGAAAATTCTACAGTTGACTCATTTCATAGTTGTTAAAAGAACCAAAATAGGAAAAGCAAAAGTAGATAAAACAACTATATTTCAAGTATTTTTCTTACTGCTTATCCTTCCTTACCCAACTCTTTGACTTGTTTAGGTGAATCATAGGGCGCGTTGATTTATCTCTGGCTAGGATCAAAAGAGTTATGAAATCTGACCCTCAAGTCAAGGTTTGGAAAATCACAAAAATTGTCTTTTGCGGTAATCCGTTGGTGTAAACTTTGCCTAGAGTTTATGAAATTTTCATTATGATCAGATGGTCAGGTCGGACACTCTTGTACTTGTCCCTAAAGCTAGTGAGATATTCATTCAGGAGCTAACCCTCCGTGCCTGGAGGCATACTCAATCATGCTCTCGTCAAACTATATGGTCTTCTGATATTTATAAGGGTTTAAGCAGTTCAGAAACTCTAAAAGACCTGATTGATCTGGTTTCTTTTGAACAAGGCTCTGTCAGTCGTAAGGTTAGATTTCTTATCCTTTGCAACTCACCTGATGAAATCACATAAGTTTAACCAATATTTGTTCATGTATTTGCTTAACATGTGTTACTTAGGTTAAGATGATAATACATGTGTTTATATTATTATGTCCAGTTTAGGGTGGGCCACAACTTACAGTGCACCAACAAGTATTTCCACCTGCTAATGTGGATGTGCCTGAAATAAAAGGTCCAATTGATATAGACCTGCTTCATGAGGTATATCAATTTATGTTTTGATTAGTATTACTTGGGGACAAACAGTTAAGATATCTTGTTTTTATCTTGCATTCACCAGAAGCAGTTCAATCTAACGAGTCCCCTGAGAATCTACACTTGATGGAGTAGAGAAGTGTGATCCATTAAAGAAGAACAAAACAAACTTTGGATTAATATAACAAGTAGAATAGAAACTAAGAACTCTGAACATTAGCACATTGTAAAGGTTTTGCAAAAAGAACAGATATTCTACAAACAAGTACACGATTGCAGTTAAGGTTCTAGATAAAAGAAAAAAAAAAACACAAAATGCCAGATGTTTCAATTAGTATTGAGATGATAGTTCTAATCCAGTTTCCAATTAGGCTGGAGTCAAACTATAATCATGTCTCCTGAAGCTTTTGTGGCTGCTCAAGCAATACTTCTTCATTTACATCAGAATTATTAAATGGTTCTGTCTCCTGGACCTTTTGTGGCTGCTCAAGCAACACTAAAGCTTCTCCATTTACAACAGAATCATCAAATGGTTCAGCAGGAGGAGGTCCATCACCATTGGTCTGCTCATCCTCAGGATGAAAGTTGATAGGGAACTTAGTTACTCTAGGTTTGTCTGTGAGTATGTTCCTTTGAACCTTATCAACCAAAACCTTAGTAGGAGGCTCTTCCCTGAGTTGTTCATCATCATAGTCATTGTTCACATAATAGCCAACTCTTATAAACTCTTGATCCATATAAGAACAAGTCAACAATAACACAGTTACGCCAATAATATCTTCTTCACGGATCTTTAATGGATCTGGAGAGTCAGCCTATCATATTTGAACAGAAGTTAGGCAACTAAAACCACCAGAAATGGAGATGAGTATAAGAAATATCATATGTTACCTGTAACACGAATCGGTAGTTCCCAACATTAACAGGACCAACAAGAACACTTTCCAAAACTTGATCATAGGTTTCATCTTCAGCTGATCCTACATAGATAAGCTTCCATTCCAAATCTGTACCAAAACCGAAAAAACCGCTATCTCAGACATCGTGCTTACAAGAATGTGATCAGACTTAAACAAACATGTGTAGACTCTAGATCAATAATTCTCTGCCAAAAATTCCAAAAAGTAATGAGTGAAATCAATGCTGTACAGAGCAAAAACCTCCAAAATATGAGCATACAAAATCATAATTCACAATAAAACATCCTTTTTCACTTTTCTAATTTAACAATTGAGCAGACAATGCAAAGCCTCTTAATACCAAAAACTGCAATGTTGAATAAACAACATTTACAGATATGGATCCATCTTATAAGCCAAAGAGACTACTAAACCTCTCATACATATTGCAAACACAATAAAGTTTAAAACCCCAACAAGATGAAATTTTTGTAACACCATTCACATATACAGTTTCAATCGCATCAACCCAGAGAAGTTTAATAACAAAATAAAATCTGTAACCATAGATTCAACATATCAAAATCGGACGATAGAGGATCAGGGAAAGTGAAAGGTACCATCTTTGAGAGATGTCAAGCATTCGTAAGAAATCTCGAACCGGAAAGGATTAACAAAAGGCGCTGGATTGTCTAAGACTGTGACGTTAGTGATATTGATAGAGCTCATAATGAATCAAGAAATCTCAGGGACTCGAAATCAATTTCCTTTTAAACCATCAAAGAAGAGTGAATCAGTTTAAGAGGAGGAAATTAGGGTTTTCGAATTCAGAAGAAAATTGTGAAATCGGAGGTTTCAATTTGGGGAGTTTTGTAACCGGTCGCCGTATAGCAAGTGAGTGGCAACTACCGGTCAACAAATTTGGCGGGAGAGACTAAATTCCCAAATTAGAAGAGGGAAAAAGAAATTGAAATCGATGTCATTACCTAACAAGTAGCATATCAATTGGGCTGTAGTTTTTTTTTTTAATGACTTTTTGTATTAATTTAGAAAATGTTTACATGGTCGTCAAATAATCTATTCCATAAAAAATGAGGATGGTATTTATTTTACTCATGATTTAGATAACAAAGTACATTAAAAACCATTCTAATCCAAATGCAACTAAATCAAATCAATGTTAAATAACACTTATTTTAATCTATTTTAGCAAATATATGATTGAATAATATTGGAGATAAATTGGGCAGGAAGATGAGAGAAACTATTATACTTCTAAGGTTTCCTCCAAATTTATCATGGTATTAGAGGAAACGGTTTTTGTGGATTAAAGTTAACGATTCCATAATATAAATCTTGTGATTGAGAAGAGATCATAGAAACGACCGTGGTGACGGTGATGAAGATGACGAAAGCATGGACATGTGTTCATGTAGGATTTTTCTTAAAAGTTAATGGGGGTTTGCTTTTTTGGTTTTCTTTTCATTGTTTTGTCATTTTTTTTAATTAAGTTTCCTTTAGTATTCAAGAATTCAATATAGTTTCAGCTAAAGAGATTTTAGGAGATAATTAAAGATCGAGGAATTTCTAGGGTTTGAGGTTTTCACGGGTTAATAATTTATATTCTTCTCGGATTTATTTTTGAATTTAAAATTTCTTAAGAATTATTTTTACCTGTATTTTGGCTTCTCTTATTACAAGGGAGTTTGGTTATAGTCCGGTTTGTGGACTGTCAAAGATAAGGAAAATTGTTTGTGGAGTTGCATGATTTGCATCCACGGGGATATATTCCCTTTACCAAGACCAAAGACGAGCTAAAGTTCTACCCATATTTTCAAGATTGAAGTTTATTTGCGATTATTGAAGAGTGATCTCCGATCTTGCCCCATATTTGTTTGTTTATCATCTTGCCATATTCAGAGGAGCCTATTGACCTGTTTTGTCCGTCCTCGACATATTGTCCACGACATACATGGTATGCTTAGTGATTTCTGATTTTGTGTTTTGCCTCCTACGTTTGTTGTGCGGGGAAATATTGAAGATAAATTGGGCAGCAAGATGTGTATCTTGTAGACCAAAGTTAAATCTATTCATCAAAAGTGTTATAGATTGCTTGATATGACATATGTGAACGGATTGTCCTTAACTAACGAAAGTTGATGCTAAGGTCATCCGTGAACAAATCAAACCTAATCGTTAATACTTGTTTAGAACTCTAAGTTCAAATTACAGTTTAGAATCTTAGGTTGCTAGATAAAGTGATTGATACCACGACAATCGATTGGTTATAAATTTATGTTTGAGTTCGAGACTGTACTTATCAGTTCCCTAAATAATTGTCTGGTTCATGATCTTAGGATCCTACGAATATTACTACTGTCTGACGTTTTTAATTCATAAGTTTACATCGTATTTATTTGCTATTTTTGCTTACATCAACCAACAAATCATATCATTTTCTTAGCTTAGTTTCACTCCAAGTATAACCTTGGTCTCTGTGGATTCGATCACATCTATACTACTACAATTGTCTGTGCACTTGCAGTCTTCTGTTTGGGTTAAAACTCTGTAGTATCGAAAACAACACAAAGTAACATAGAGATTTCAAAGCATGATCTTAATGAAAATCTACATACATATTACAGACTATTGGTGTTTGTAGTTTTGGCTTCATGAGATCAAAACTGGTCTTGATTATTCAATATTCATTACATAACTTAGGGAATTTAATTTGAAAATTAAAGAACCACTAATAATGAAATTATGGCCAGTTAGGCTAAATTACAAAACAAAGATGAATCCATTAGATATGACTTGTAAAGAAAGTTCTAAAAAGTCATAGATCGTGATATATATGGTACTTCAAGTACAAATCAGCTATTAAGAAATTTCAAACTCAGGTTTAACAGAAAGTAAAAAGAAAAAATCAGATGTTGCTTCACCAAATATCTTATTTTATCTAATATAGTAGAGTTACCTTTCTGTAGAGTTCTGAAATGCTGACATGTGTCCCCTACAAACATAACACATTCTTTTTCCCCAACTTATTTATTTTAGATTTTTTTTCTTTCTGACAAAAAAAACTTAAACCAAATTTAAAAATGTAGTATTTTATAGACTAAAATTAGGATATAATAAAAGAAAAAGAGAGGGGGAATTTCGGTTTAAGTTTTTTGTTAGAAATAAAAGAATCTAAAATAAATAAATTGGGGAAAGAGAAAATGTGTTATTTTTGTAGTGGATACATGTTAGCACAGAACTCCACAGAAATGTAATTGTACTAATATTAGATAAGATTATCTCCTAATTTTAATCTATAAAATACTACATTTTTGCAATTCAATAATTATATATACAGATTTCTTTTTAATTGATTTCAATTATGTAATATCAAAACGAAAACAATTATTTCTTTTACGATATCTGAGATAAACATTTTCAAAATATTTTGTCTATATTTTTTTACTGTTAAAAGTAAATAGCTTAACATCAAATTAGTTTAAGACAATATGAAACCTAAGATACAATTTTTAAAAAAATTCAAAGTAATATATTAACATCATATTATTTTAAAATAAATAAATTAATATACATAAAATATTATACTTTTTTGCGACATATAGCATATTATCTTATAATTTGTTTCTATTTAATATATATGGTCAACTTATTTAAAAAACATATAATAAAAACTTAGGAAGATCAGCTTTATTTTTAGGGGATTTTTTGCAAACTACCCTATTTATGTTTTATAATTTGAAAAATACCCTCTTTATTTTTTATTTTTAAATAAATATTTTCATATATATGATATTTATAATTTTGCCCTTATTTAATTTACAACTCATTTATGTTTAATAAATAAAAACGAATTTTCTTAATAATTACAATTATTCTTATAATTTAAAAAAACTTTTGAGATAAAGATATTTTATTGATTTTATATAATAAAATCCACCTATAAATAAGTCTCTAAAAATTAATCAGAAAAATAAAATGAAAAATAAAATATAAATCTGTATATTATAATATTTATCTCAATTTTTACATACAATATATAAAGAGACACAAGATATCAATTTTCTCTATAACATTCTTGAGTTCATGTTTCAACATCAACAAACAAAATTAAGCTGCAAGGTATCCCATTAAGCAACGTGAATCAAATATAGATTCTTCAACAACAGAAAATAAAGTCTTCGTTTGAATTTCATTTGATAAAAAAAATCATTATTTCTCACCTGAAAAGAGAATTATTTAGAAGCTTATTGAGTTTAGAAAAAATTGGTCCACATAATTTTTTCGTGAAAAATGAAGATGTTGTGATTTTTTCAGATATTTTCGATTTTAGTCGATTATTAAGAGAAATTTAATGGATTTTAAATAGATTTTCTTTGTGTTTTTCCCAAATAAAATATTTATTTTTTGTGTAAAATAAAACATATAATTGATTTTATTTATTTTAATTGATTTTTTCTAAAAATTATATTCATTTTAAAAGGGTATTTTAGTAAAATATTAACAGTATTTTCTTTTAAAAATAGACTAAATAAAGAGAAGGTATTTTTCAAATAAAAAACTAAAATAAGATATTTTCCAAATTTTCTCTTAGTTTTAAATGGTTAATTATCTTGTTAACATAATATATGTATATATATATATATCCTAGTTCTGACTTCGAAAAAGAGGAGATAGACTCCGACGATAACTCTGTTGAGATATCCGACGAGAATCAGTTATTATTTTTTATGGTTATTTAATTTCTTAGCATGATATAAAATTTTCTTGATATAGAAATATAACGATCCTAATATGGTATAACGTAAACCTATTGGCTCAATATTACTGTATGAGAGAACAAATAAACTCAAATTCTGTTACCACAAAATGGTGTTACCCTCTTTGGAAACGAATGAGATGATAATGGTGGTAAGAGAAATATATGGATGACATGAATAGTAGCAGAACTTCACAATCAACGACTAAGAACGCTCTTTGGAATAATCAACGAATAATCTAATTTTCTCTCAGTCAATGGAAACCAAATTTCAGCTTCTAAAATAATTTACATGCCGGTCAAAATAATTTACATGCCGGTCAAAATAATTTACATCTAATAATAAATAATTAGTAAACTCAATATAATATATAACTAAGCATCTAACATTTTATCAAAAATAATAGAGTTTTTAGTAATAAAACCCCTCAACTAAAAATAAATCGTAAAAAAACTTTTCAACTATATAATAAAAAAAATCTTCAACTTTAAATTCGTTAATGAAAAATCTCTTCTGTCTATATTTCCTTTAAAATTCAAAACACCGCATTTTGTAAAATTAAAAAATGATACTTTTTAGTAATAAAACTCATCAACTAAAGATGAATAGTTAAAAAAACCTTCAATTATATGTTTCATGAAAAATCTCCTCAACTTTAAATATGTTAATAAAAAAATACCCTCAACATTAAATCCATTAGTAAAAAAGGGGTTTTTAGTAATAAAACCCCTTAACTAAAGATAAATCGTAAAAAAAAAAACTTTCAACTATATATTTAATGAAAAAATCCTTCAACTTTAAATCCGTTAATGAAAAATCCCCTCCGTCTATATTTCAGTTAAAATTCAAAACGCTGCATTTTGTAAAATTAAAAAATGATAGTTTTTAGTAATAAAATCCATCAACTAAAGATGAATAGTAAAAAACCCCCTCAATTATATGTTTAATGAAAAATCTCCTCAATTTTAAATCTGTTAATGAAAAAAACCCCTAAACTTTAAATCCATTAGTAAAAAAAACTCCTATGTCTACAATGCCGTTAAAATTATGCTATATTTTAAACGCAACATTTTTCTTTTCTTTTCTTTTTTTTGGATCAAAAATGACACGCCATATTCTAAATTGAATACGACACATTCTAAAATGAAATATTTTTAATTGATTTTTAGCTTATCATAAAACCTATTAGAACATAATATTTCCAATAAAAAAAGATTACATGCAATTTACAAATCTAGAAAAGCAAGAATTCATAATACATGTTGAATTTATTGGGTGGTTTATAAAGATTATATGTAATTTCAAAATCTAGAAAAACAAGACTTCATACCACTATATATTAAACAACCGTTCAAAGAGATAAAAAAAACCACCTAATGAACCCAGTCTATGAAGTTTTTTTGTGGATTTGTATGTTGCAATATGATTGATTTTAATATTGCACGTAATCTTGTTATAGGAATTTTCTGTTCTAATAGGTTTTGGATATGTCAAAATACATGTCGTTTTTATTTTAGAATATGTCGTATTCAATTTAGAACATGTCGTGTCGTTTTTGACCCCAAAAAAAAATGTTGCGTTTAAAATATAGCCTAATTTTAACGGCATTGTAGACATAGAGTTTTTTTATACTAATGGATTTAAATTTTAGGGGTTTTCTCATTAACAGATTTAAAGTTGAAGAGATTTTTTCATTAAACATATAATTGAGGGGTTTTTACTATTTATCTTGAGTTGAGGGGTTTTATTACTAAAAACTATCATTTTCAATTTTACAAAACACAGTGTTTTGAATTTTAACGGAAATATAGACGGAGGGGATTTTTCATTACCGAATTTAAAGTTGAGGAGTTTTTTCATTACATATATAGTTGAGGGGTTTTTCTATTATTTATCTTTAGTTGAAGAGTTTTATTACTAAAAATCATAAAAAAAAAAACTTGTCTACAATGTCATTAAAATTAGATTATTTTTTTTTGGTCAAAAACTACACGATATATTTTTTTGGTTAAAAAACCTTTCAATTCTTTTCCAACTTTTGTCAATATCAGTACACTTTTAAAAGTGTACCCAATATTTTATTAGGCATAACTTTATGCCAACACAATTGGAATGGTCTGAGTGCAACATTTTAAAGTTTTAAACTACATATTTGCACCCTTTTTTTTTTTTAGTAATTTGGAAAAATTGCAATGACTAACATAATATCTAAGAAAATGCAATAAGGAGACTTAAATATCTTTTGGACAATTTTACCTTTTATTTAACCATTACAAAACGTGCGATTTCTAATATGTTATAATTATTTTTATATGGGCATCTAATCTATTAAATAAAATTAAGATAATAATTATAATTGTAGATAACAAAATGATACGTTACAAACGAAAATCACTTTATTTATAAAAGTTAAATAAATAGCATAATCGAAAGAAGAAATATACTATTGTGATTGCAATAGCCAATAAGTCACGTCATTATTAATATACTATTGTGATTGCAATAGCCAATAAGTCACGTCATTATTAATATACTATTGTCATTGCAATAGCCAATAAGTCACGTCATTATTACTAATTTTTAATTACATAGGATTATTATTTTTTGTTAGTTACCTAATCCATAGTTTTCCCATGGCACCAAATCAGACCCTTTTTTTTCGAAAGTCCCATGGCATCAAATTGATTGCTTCTCACAATTAATTCCTCATCATGCGTTTATTGTTTTGCTAGCACTAAAAGATCGACTCTCAACTAGTGGGCGCACAAGAAGCTGGGGAAATCCTTAACCCTGTATTTTTTGTGGCGAGCCCAACAAAACGAGAGACCATCTTTTCTCTGCTGGATCGTCGAACTTAATCGGCGAAGCTCTGTTTAGTCAAGCCATTACCGATATTTTTCACTCTTTTTCTCCTTTTTATTGTAAATAAACTTTTTTTGTTGAGCAATAAAGTTTACATTTTAACCCAAAAAAAATTATATTTTTCTTATGTCTAATACACATTTGAATTGTCTTATTGAATGCGACATGTTCCAACCCTGTTTGAATATGTATTTTTCATTCATCTCTGTGGTTATATATTGAAACTAAGATTTCCCACTTTTAAAGATATTAAGTTCGTCGATATCTATTAAAAAGACACAGAGCAATGCCAACAACATCTTCTCAGTCGTACCCGATGAGCAGCGGTGACGATCACCACAGTTACAACAAGAATTCTTCGTACCATGTATGTTACGTAATTCTTCTATATATTTCATATTAGTATATGATTGGAATTATGATGATTTTGTTATTACTAGATTGCAACCATATCATGCGATTTTTTTTGTGAGAAAAGTCCCTATTAATTTATTGATATTTTTGATCCAGAAAGCTGGTGTAGATGGAATTGTACAAAAGACAAGGCAATGCATCCTAAAACATTTTGATCTATTGAATCTCAATTCCGATCTTAGTACTTTGAGAATTGCAGATTTTGGTTGTGCTACTGGACCCAACACGTTTCATATTGTTGAAAATATCATTGACTCGGTGAAATTTGCACACGTAAAAGAAAACGAAGGAAAAAGTGTTGTGCCTCTCGAGTTCCAAGTCTTCTTCAACGACCAACAAAACAATGACTTCAACACACTCTTTAGAACCCAATCTCTTTCCTCAGAACGAGAATATTTCTCCGCCGGAGTTCCAGGCTCCTTCTATGAACGAGTGTTACCAAGAAACAGCATTCACATCGGACACACTTCATACACGACTCACTGGCTTTCCAAAGTTCCTGAACACGTATGTGACAAGAAATCTTTGGCGTGGAACAAAAGTTACATTCAATGTAATAATTTAATAGAAGAAGTGACCAAGGCTTACCAGGTCCAGTTCAAAAAAGACATGAAGGTTTTTGTTGAAGCTAGAGCTGAAGAGATTGTTCCAGGAGGATTGATGATCGTCTTAGGACAATGTTTGCTTGATGGGATCCCCCTGTTTAAGACATGGCAGGGTATTGTGGTGGATATGATCGGTGATTGTCTTATGGATATGGCCAAAGCGGTAAGAAATTTAATTCCAAGACTTTGTTTTATTTTTTTGTTTTGCTTATTTTTTGTTATAGATTTTGTCATTTTGACTTTGATATGGAATGTGTAGAGTTAAAATCTGATTTTAGTACGAAGAAAGAGTTAATTTTAGTGTTCTTGAATACATAGCATTATAGTTTTTTTCTTAAAACATCATAGCTTATCAAGCCTAGATCGTATATTTTGTTTTAATGCTTAGGATCTTTTCTAAATATCAAAGCTAATTCGTTATATTTGAGAGCTTGTATAAATAACACATATGAGTCATTATATTTTCAACTAATTAACTGTTATTTTTCATTCATAGGGATTAACAAGCGAGGAAAAGATCGAGTTGTTCACTTTTCCTGTATATTTTCCGCAGTTTAGTGAACTGGAGAAAGAGATTGAGCAACATAAAAGCTTTACGATTGAGATGATGGAGATTGTACGTCATCCATTGGAGGATACTCCATTATCAAACAAGTTAGTCATTTCCATGTTTAGAGCCATTCTCTGTACGATCATAAAAGAACATTTTGGAGAAGAAGTTGTCGATGAGGTATTTGATCGTTTTGCTAAGAAACTCGCCGAGAACCCGATTGATTTTAAAGAGTGCGAGAAAAATGTGAACTATTTTATGTTGCTTAAGCGAAAATGAATAATGAGATATCAACATAAAGAGTAATGTCATTGCTCTGCTGTGTTGGTGACGTGGAGATTTAATAAGTGGAAGAATCGGTCTCCTTCCTTAATAAGGAAACGATCACCATATATGTATTTGAATTAATCCTAAGTTGTAGTTGGGATTTATGATCTCAACGTTTTTTTTTTTTTTTTTTTCTATTGAAGTCATTGAATAAAACATATAAATGTTTCATTGTCTATTGTTTACCCAATTCTCAAGGTCTGGATGTATTTGAATTCTTACAAGGCTGTTCCTGTTAACTTTGTCTTATTCAAGTGGAGTGCCTCATGTCTAAATACCCTCTCTTAACCAAGCAGCTCAACGAACCATATCTTGTTATTTCCCTAGCAAGATTACCATATGTCAATCAACAAAATCCACCTGAGACAAGAGCCTCTTGTTCCCTCTGATCTCTGCGAGAGTTATGTTTTCTTAATGTCTAAGAAATCTAAACCACACCTTAAAAATTCCAGAGAGCAAATTAACCAGTCTCTCAATTAAGCCTTCGATTTACTGAGACTAGACCAAACAATATGTGCAGTTCATACATTTGTTAATTGTCAGTTAGAAATTATGAGTCTCCTCATTGACACTTAACAAATCGATCTTCAACTGCAGAAACATGTTTTTCCTCTCATCACTGGTTTCACCAGTCACAACTATCTTAATCCCACAAGACTGGTTAATTTGCTCTCTGTTACATGCCCGAACAGTAAAGCCCACGTGGCAAGCCCACTACCGAGTTAAACTTTATTCTATCATAAACTTAGAACATAGCCCAACTTCTAATAGTATATAATATGTATACCGGCAAATATTCTGATCATAGGAAGAGCACTTTTGTTACTGCCGTAGTAGTACAAAAATCTTATAAACGAAACATCGCAACACATGAACCACATAGAAAATTTCGAAGAACCAAAAGAATCTAGATACTAAAAACTAAATACTAGACCCATAAAACAAAATATTTCTGTCTTAGTTCTGAAATGAGAACTAAATACTTCTCTAATCACAGGAAATAATATCATAACAAGAGTATTTATTAATTTATAGAGAATATTAATTTTTTGATAAATTAATAATTATTAATTTACAGAGAGTATTGTCTAATTGTTTTTAAAAAATATTTTTATTTAAAGTAAGAAGTTGAAGACAATATTTCGATATTTTTCGCCAACATTAGGAAACAATTATCGCATATAGAAATCTTTATAGTTTTAGATGTAATTTGAGAAGATAATACCAGCTATTTTGATACAGTAAGAAACAACAATTAGAGAAAAAATCCAACAAAAATAAAAATTTACTAATAAACAAACAACACTAAAGTTATATTTCACTAAAATATATTATTTGTATGTTATAAGTTTATATGATTATTAATTTATATATTGATGAGACCATATGTTTACATAGTATTTTAAAATAAATTATTATCTTTTTGATTTATCGAGTTGTATTAATTATTACATTGTTGGGACCAGAGAAATTTATTTGGCCAATGCTATTCTTACCAATGCTATTCTTACCATTTATTTAGGTATTAAAAATCTATGTCTATTTTACATCAAAATAATTAATGATAGTGTATAGTAATATAAGGTTAGTTGTATATAATCACTAAATCTCTTTTGATATAAATAGTTTTGGCTAGATGATATTAAAAGTATTTTTTAATTAGTATTGTAATGAAGTTTTTTGTAAATAAATATTAAAAAATATTTGATTCTAAAAAAGCTGTCTTTTGAATATATAGTAGATTTTATATAACAAAGTAATTATATATATATATATATATTGTAATACTAGGTAACATATCTTATTATCATTTAATAGGACCTTATCCAATATACATATAAGCAATATAGGGACATTTATTACATATAATACAAAAATTAGTATTTTTATTTTTTAAATCCTTTTAAAAAATCTCAATTAGACTTGGAATGACAAATAATATTGGGTAACATATCTATATCTACTAAATCAACATCCCTTTCCCAATAACTGCAACCTTCTCTTTTTTTGACACATTAGCTTTTCATTACATGTCAATACCAGAAATTTTAACAATATATTTTATTGACACATTAGGTTTTTCTTACTCATAATCTCCACCCCTTCCACTTCTTCTTCTCTAAAATCTCCATGAACTACATATAAATTTAAAACAAGGTCTTTTCATCATCATACTACCAGTTTTCTCACTCAGATATTTTCCTCATCCTGAATTTCGTGTTTTGTTTAAAATCACAACAAAAATTTTGTGTTTCCTCATCCTAGGAGAATAAAATCCTTTCCCACTCATCAAATGTATTGTAATTTACCATTGATAGATCTCCATCTCATAATGCATTGAAAGCAATGCAACTGCTCTTTGACTTCCTCTTCCCATTTGAAATTTGCAGCAGACAAGAACAACCTAACAGCTTCTGAAGAAACTCAAGGGAGCCCAATTGTTCACCGTTCTGTAAGTTATATGTCCTTTTATCATCTCACTGTTTGATTTGTCGTAAAAATTCTGGCTCAATTGTAATATCTTTTTTTTTTTTTGTGTGTGCAGAATGATAGCAATGGTCTGTCCGAGATCATACCTATGATTTCAACGATGAACAGGTAACGTGATTTAATTTCCTTTTGTGTCCTTTGATAGAAGACCTTCCTCTGCAGTTGATGAACTTTCTGTGTCATTGTTGTGTCATATGCATGAAGATCATGAGAAAAGGTCAGCCATTTAATAAAATGCTAGAGATTGTTAATTCAGGAATTTAAAAGACCAGTCATTTAATAAAATGCTAGAGATTGTTAATTCAGGAATTTACTCTTTTCACTTGATCTCTTATCCTTTGAACGAACATATAGATTCAAAGAGGAATTGCCGAATTGGCAAAAGCAGATCATGAAGACCCTGTCCAAGAGGTGACAAGCCTATTAGTTATTCTGTTTTCTTGTAATATGAAAAACGTAATTAGCTTACAAACATAAATTTGCCTTTGTTCTGCAGATTACTTTGCTGCAAAAGGAGAGGAAATGTCTATTGAAGTACACAGGGATTAACGAGGTATTCACTATGATGAAAGACACTATCGGCTCACAGAACACATTCATATCTGCATATAATAAATAGGGATCCCTTAATAAATAAAAGAACCAATTCTATTTTTTTTTGTTAAAGGATTTAAATAAAAGAACCAATTCAATAATAAATTTACAATTTGATGAAACACAGAAAAATACCTTACATGCTGTTGCCAACGAGTTCATCGGCCATAGTCGATAATGCTTCCCGGAGCTTTGGGACTCTGTCCGGTTGAGCTGAGCTTAGCGAAGGAGAAGCTGGGCAACTGTCTTCTGCCGCTAATTGGCTGTAAGATCTGCTGGAGGATTCCTTCATCCTCTGTCTTAACATAAAAAATATCCGAAGTAACCTAAAAATTATCCGAAATAACCTAAAAACAACTTGAAGTAGCCTAACCCTATGTCTTATGCATAATATTTGGATTAGTTTGGGCACATGTTCGGGTATTGGGTATTACCCGTACCCCATTTTGAACCCGAAGTATCTCAAACATTAGACCCAAAAGAATATTTCATAAGACTCGTACCCGATTCGAACCCGAATTTTTAGGTCGGTTTAGGTCGGATATTCGAGTACTATTGTTTTATAAGTATACCTATTTGTAATTTAAATATATTTATTTATTTAACCTTACATACGTTTCTTGTGTACATATATTATTTATATAAACTATATGATCGGTGGATTCATGTTAATTTGATAGGTTATATTTTATCTTTTATTTTGAATAATTTGTTGATATACTGTGAGATAAAAAAAATAACATTTACTTTTTAATATACTAAACACATATATTTAATTTAATCATTTTCTTTTCCAAAAAGAAAGTTTAAATTATATTTTAATTTTAAATAACTTAATATTTTGATTTTTTAGATATTTTTAATAAGTATTATAATGCCCGCACTATCCATGATGCTAGTATATATATAAGGAGCCTCTTAGAGAAATTTCTTGTGCATCCTTAGCAACCCAATCAATATTGAATAAGCCATGACTAGTACTAATAAGTCTAGCCGTCTCCGTGTATGGTGGTGAGACTCCATATCTGGGGTGTTAAAGGTCACGATGTTTGAACCCTTTCTCTTATATTTTATAAATATTTGTTCTTTCTGGTCACTATTTAACAGGCCCATAAAATTATGTTGCTTGTGGTCTATGAAATTTTAGGGCTGATTGTTGTGATATGTAAAAGATCTGGATATTCTTGCCACGTAAAATCTTTATATTAACAAACTATTTTAAAATCATAGTGGACAAACACAAATCATATTCTTACAACTCCTAAGGTGAATGAATACCAAATTACTACTTTACCTTTTAGTTTGTGTAAATTATCAAAATTGAAAATCCCAACTATGAAAAAATGGAAGAATATGATAGAAAAACTTCTATATTGGAAGGTTAAAATAATTTTGTTGTAGAAGCTAGAATCAAATTCAATGATTAGTCAATGCATAGTGCATAACAAATCCCAATATACTTATTCTTATGGAAAATATATTTCAGACAAAAATATGTATTTTTTTCCTCTTTAAACTGGAAAATATAAATATAAATTTAAAGACATATATGCCTATGTTGTGTATATAGTGGAAGAAGAAAGACAAATAATAGTTAAATTTATATTTTAAAAATTATTTGTCTTTCCTCTTCCACTATATACATTGCATAGACATATATGTCTTTAAATTTATATTTTCTGGTTAGCACTTTAAAAAGGAAAGAATTATGTTTTTATTTGAAATAATATTTTCTATAGGAAGAGGTATATTTGGAACTGTTATGCACTCTGCATTGACAAATGATAGGATTTGGTTATAGGATCTACAACAAAAATTATTCAAACATTCCAATATAGAGATTTTATACCATATTCATCTATTTTTCCACAGTTGGGATTTTCAATTTTTATAATTTACACAAACTAAAAATTAAAACAGTAATTTAGCATTCATTCACCTTAGGAGTTGTAGGAATATGATTTGTGTTTCTCTACTACGATTTTAATATATTTTGTTAATATCAAGATTCCATGTGGCAGAAATATTCGTATCTTTGACATATTACAAGAATCAGCCATGAAAATTCACGGACCACAAACAAAATAATATTATAAGCCTGTTAAGTAGTTAGCCGAAAGAAAATATAAAATTATAGAAAGGGTTCAAACCTTGTGACCTTAGACACCCTAGATATGACAATTACCAATTCTGTCTATGGTGGTGA
Organism: Cardamine occulta; assembly: GCA_028015245.1. NCBI lineage: Eukaryota > Viridiplantae > Streptophyta > Magnoliopsida > Brassicales > Brassicaceae > Cardamine > Cardamine occulta. The sequence goes on along the minus strand of CM051371.1, from coordinate 20,611,574 downwards.
GACTCTATATCAATGATTCTCTTTTTCAGTTACTATATATAATGTAGTATTATATTGAATATGTAAACTGAAGCTGATCCTCTTAAAAATTGTGTTAATGGTTGGTTGAAGGATGAACAAGAAACTACAATCCTCAACATTGCAGTACGTATCAAAACCAAAGTCCATCATGGTATTTAGTTTTTAAACCAAAGTCAATCGAAATTTTTTCATAATAAGAGACCAAACCAAACCGGAAAAAATACAAGAGAGAAAACAGCATAAAACATGAGTTGGGGCATTTCATCGAACACTTTGAAGGCATGCTCCCACTCAAATCAGAAAAGCTAAACGGAATCTTCATTAATCTGAACGAGATTCTCTTCTTCTTGTTTCTTCATCTTTTCTTTCTCGTATTGCGTTAACGCTTCCTCCATCTTCATCTGCGTAAAACCCAAGTGTAGATTTAAAAGATACAAAATTAGAAATTCTGAATTATTGTAAATTTAATATTTAATTTTTAATTTTAATATTTCATTAATATTGCTGACAGTTATAGTTTTACTTCTGTTTTAATTTGTTTTAATAGTGCTGTTTGGAAACACTGAATATTATATTTCATTTTTTAATAGTGTAGTAGATGTGATATTTTTGGAACTTTAAACCTTCAAAGTGACATTTCGTTTCACACCAACACTTCAAATAACGGAACAATTAACTATATTAACGAAAAATTAACTCTCATGTGATTTCTTGTATCAAACCAATACTTTTTTTTTTAAAGTTAACATGTAGATCAATATATCATTTTCAGTTCAAAAGTAGTATGCATCTGGGTTTAGGCCAAGTATTACGAAATACTTGCCAAAAGAGTAATATTTTGTTTACTCATGTTTTAGAAAGAAAAATATATTATATTTTTTTAACTAAAATGTAACAAAATCAAGTGCATATTGAATAACAGTTGTTTTTAATGTATTTTAGAATACACTAAACAAATGACTAATCCAATAACAGTGTATTTTAATGTAGTTTTTAAATACAATATTGAATAATACCTGATTTAAAATACAACCAATTCCATTAAAAAACAATGTTGAATAACCCCACCTAAATAGATAGTATATGATTCGATGCTAAAGCTGCACAAAATGAAGTAGCGGTCTTTCTTCACTATAAGATCAAATCTTCACTAAAAGATCAAACCCGAGACTCTCTTTTCTTCTCATGCTTATTCTTCTTCTTCACGTTATCCTTCACAGTGATAACATCGACGCGGCTTATCTGAAGTTGAAACGCCGGAACAATCTTACTTCCGCAGCTACAATAACTTCCCGACCAGTCAAAGCTTCCAATCTTAGCTTTACACTTAGGGCACAATAACTTCCCTTCCGACACATCATCTTCCACAGCTGACATAGGGAGAGAGATTAAGATCAATCAAGAAACCAACACAGATCATGCGCGTGATTGAAAGTATAATATTAGTACCTGAATTCATCCAATTGATAGGCTCTACGAATATGGAAGTACATTGGTTCTGATCACCGGGATTCTTGTTGTGAACCTCTCCTATCATGTTTTTGAACATGTCATCAAACTCTGAATCAGTCTCACCTGGAGTATGATCAATGACTTGCTCTTGAAACAACAAAACTCTCTTGCATTTCTTGCAGTGGTATGTACTAGGGCTACTCTCGTTCGACATTTCCGGATCAGCCCTTAACTTTAATTTGTCAAATTTCTTATCCTTGCTATATAAATAACCTGGTATAGCAAATTTTATCGGATCGATGATCAAATTAAATGTAAACGCATAAATGTATACTTATGGTGAAAAAGCTCAAAACCTAAAGCTTTTAGACGAAAGTGCTTGTATATAAGGCTGGAACGGTCGACTCTAAAGTTCATCCTCTCAAACAAATATAACTGCAAGATGTGAAAACCTTAATGATTATTATGATTTATGAACATACACATTAATTACTCGCAGAGCTGGAAACTAAAACTATATATCATAAAGCTATCTAGTCTTCACCTGTTTTAAGAAGCCAGGATTGGGACTAGCTTGAGCGCGTTGTCTCAATGATGCCAAAGCTTCTGTAAAAAAAAAATACAATGCACCAATTTAAGGGAATCATCAGAGACCTAACAAATGTCATTCTTAGCCCCAATAAAATCATAATTAATATGATCGATCATACCTTCCCGGGAAAGCTTTTCTGTCCTCATCAGATATGCAATGACCATAGAAGCACTGAAACAAAAACGCACTAGTTATTATAGTCAAGAGACGGCCTCTACATAGGTCCGATTGTTTCGTCTCCACGGAAACGCACAATCAAATGTAATTAACGTAAGGAAAACAATAAAAGATTAGAAAAACCTCACCTCTGAGATTGTCCAGCAAAGCAGTGAACTAAAACACCTTTCTCTTTGCGTCCAGCATCGATAAAATCCAAGCAAAGATGGAAAAAATCAAGTAGATTCTCCCATTCTTGATCGTGAGCAGACACAACCATTCTTGTAAACTTGAGATCTTTGCCAGTATGCTCAAGAGAATATAAAAGATTGCCTGATGGCAACGCGCTCTCTGTGGCAAACTCTCTGCCTTGTTGATCATCACCAACATACACTTATTTGATTTCTTTTGAGTCTAGATTCACGTTGCGCCATTCCCCGAAGACAGATATGGAAGGGCAGTGAAAAACTGTAAGAACGTGTGAAATCTCAGAGCTACCATTCTTGAGAATCTCAGCAGCGGCGCATATATCGCCTAGGTATAGATTCTCCCTAACTAAGTCAAGCTTCTGCATTGTGGAGCAGAAAAACCCTAGCTAGACAAATTTTTTGTTTAAAAAAAGAAGAGACATCAATTCAAACAACAGATTTCTTCAAGCTTTACCAAATAGATATTACTTGAAGCCTCGAGCGAGAATTACAATTCTAGCGTTTTTGACAGAGAAAAAAAAATGGAAAGGGGAATCAGGATAGGGATCGTCAAAAATTTAGAAAACCCAGATAAGATCGTTTTTAGATGAGCTGGAAAAAGTTGTATTTTTGTTAGATTTCCTTTTTACTCTCATATATATTTGGCAGAAAACATATAGGATATTTGGTAGAAAATATAGGATATTTTCCTTTTTATGTTTGTTCACACTTTATAAATAAAGTTTGAAGTTGTTCCTGATTTCAACAGAGAAACATGTTCATCACTTTTTTATCAAAAAAAAAAAAAACATGTTCATCACTTGAAACTTATGACAGATGCAACATAGATGGCTGCTCCATGTCTATTCTGCACGTGTGTTCCAAACGATTAAGATTCCACATATTTTCATTGATGGTCAGTTGAATCATCAAATAAATTATCAGTATTCTTTTGGGGGTCACGTGTGGAACAGATTTGGAGCAGCCAACTATGTTGCATGTGCCATAACTAGAAAATAATACGAGTCTATTTTCTTCACAGCAAGTACCTGAGAAATAACTTTTAAGTGTTTGTCTGGAATACCAATACAAACTACGATAGATGATCTTTATAGTTATTTCAGGTTTCTTAAATATGATCCATGTTCTGGTTCATTTTGGTGTTGTTTTAAGGGTTATAATGCTGCGCCGTACCACCTTCAACAATGCGATGAACAGAGTACCTTTGGTACGGCGCAACATTATAGCCCTTAAAACAGCTTGAAGCTTCTTGTAACCATGGAACGAATTTCTAGAAATTGGAACCTTGATTGTATCGTGAAATGACTTGTACGCAGCATATGGATCATATTTAAGAAACCTGAAATAACTATATAGATCATCTATCGTATTTTGTATTGCTGGTCCACACAAACACTAGTTATGGCACATGCAACATAGGTGTTGCCCATCTCACCAATGACTGCTCAGATCTTGACCTTGTGCTGTCAGATCACACAATCACCAAAAGACTTACTTCAGTCCACAACATATTTTCACTCTTTTTGTTGGTTTTATGCTCTTGTATCATTTTAGAAGCCATAACTTCTTGTACAAGACATAAACATGTAATAAAGAAAAGTAAAATAGAATTGGAAGAGAAAAGAAAACAGAGTTTAAAATCTGGAAAACTTTTCTTTATCTCGACAACTGTACATTTACAACAGACTAACACTTATATAGTAATTTACATAACGTAACCATACGTGACCATTACCAACGGTTGTGTCTTTTCTTAAAGTCACGATGTTACACCACACCTCTTCACTTTAAATACACACTAACTTATATATTAATTATAATATATGTCCAAACTCAATTATAAACCAACACTTTTAACATGTACCTGTCGAATAGTAATAGGAATAGTACCTGTCGAATGGTTTTCTTCCGGTTAAAAGCTCAAGCATCACTACTCCAAAACTGTATACATCACTCTTCAATGAGTATTGGCCTGACATTGAAACTTCAGGCGTGCTGTATCCTTCGTCGTTTTGGTTCAATAGCTGCACAACATAACAGATTAATGCGCTAAGGAACACAAACATAAACTTCCACGGAGGAACAAGAGAGAGAGTCTGTACTCTATATACCTCATTTGCAGTGGGGGGGGGGGGGGGAAGCTAGTAAGACCCGAGTCTGGGGGGTGCTCATTCAGCTCTGAGTCTAGTAAAATATTTTGCTGATTTGATGTTCTTGTGAACTATAGATGGTGAGCAAACTTCATGCAAGTACCTGAAACAACACAACAACAGTACTTTTCATGAGACTCTGACTTACTCCAATGCTCGTGCAGTGCCAAGAGCGATCTTGACACGGGGATTCCATATCAACGGTTTGCTTTCCTCATCCGAAAGATGTAAAAAGTCTTGTAATGAGCCGTTTTAATGGAACTCATAGACAACCAAGTGTTGCCCGTGTTCAGAACAGTAACCATCAAGCTTTGTGACATTTTCATGATCCAAATGCGCAATTTTTGATACTATTTCGGGAAAATCATCAGCTGTGTCAGTGGGGAGCGCAGAAGAGTCTATTTTCTTCACAGCAAGCTAAGTACCTATTAGATCAGAATATCTAAGTTACTACCAAAAAAAATTAAAAATAATCACATAACACTACAAGAAAATTACCGGAATTTCGACGGAATATAAATCCGTCGGAAAATTCCGACGGATTTCCGATGTATTTCCGATTGACAAGAAAATTGACGATTCCGTCGGAAATCCGTCGGAAATTTCCCGACGGATTTATATTCCGTCGGAAATTACGTCGGAATTGACGATTCCGTCGGAAATCCGTCGGAAATCCGTCGGAAATTTCCCGACAGATTTCCGACGGATTACCGACGGGTTACCAACGGATTACCGACGGATTACCGACGGATTACCGACGGATTTCCGACGGATTACCGACGGAATTTGTTTTTCGGCTTGTCTAATCATATGTCAGACTAAACCTTAGGACGAGACACGTGAAACCACAAAACCGTCGGAAATCCGACGGGTTTGTGGTTTCGTGGTCGTTCACGATCCGTTTCTCTTGAAATATGTTTGTAATATGCTATGTTACTCATTTCAATCATAAAATAATACCAAAAACCTTGTTATCTATCATATATACTAAAATTAAAAAAAATCATACAATCATGTTTATATGTTAGACAATGATACATATACTTAAGCGATGATTTATAAACATAACAAATAAAATTTTATAATTTTGGTATATTTAATATGTAACAAGGTATTTGTTAGTATTTTATCATTGAAATGAGTAACAAATCATATTGCAAACATATTTCAAGAGAAACGGATCGGTACCATCACTTAAACCACAAACCCGCCGGAAACTGCGGAAATTTCCGACGGATTTCGACGGATACTATATCAAATGTGTTAAATATGTTGCATATGAGTTTAATTATATTTTTAGATTATCCGTCGGAAACTGCCGGAAATTTCCGACGGATTTCGACGGAATATGAAAATTTGACCGCAGAACTTACCCGCTGAATTAAATTTGTTTAAATTTTTTGCTATCCGTCGAAATGCGCGGAAATTTCCGATGGATTTCGACGGATAGCAAAAAATATAGGCGCTGATGTTCAAATATTTTCGAAAAACACCGCAAATATTAAAATTTTCGCCATTTCGACGGAATTCGACGGCTATATCCGTCCGGAATTTTGTTTTATATATCACTTTTTCTTCTCACCGAATTAATTTCTCATTTTAGAAGAAAAAAAATTAAAAGAAGAAGAAGAAGAAGAAGAAGAAGAAGAAGAAGAAGAAGAAGAAGAAGAAGAAGAAGAAGAAGAAGAAGAAGAAGAAGAAGAAGAAGAAGAAGAAGAAGAAGAAGAAGAAGAAGAAGAAGAAGAAGAAGAAGAAGAAGAAGAAGAAGAAGAAGAAGAAGAAGAAGAAGAAGAAGAAGAAGAAGAAGAAGAAGAAGAAGAAGAAGAAGAAGAAGAAGAAGAAGAAGAAGAAGAAGAAGAAGAAGAAGAAGAAGAAGAAGAAGAAGAAGAAGAAGAAGAAGAAGAAGAAGAAGAAGAAGAAGAAGAAGAAGAAGAAGAAGAAGAAGAAGAAGAAGAAGAAGAAAAATAAAAGCAATAAAGAAGAAGAAGAAGAAGAAGAAGAAGAAAAAGAAAAAGAAAAAAAAAAAGAAGAAGAAGAAGAACGGAGAAGCAGAAAGAAGAAGAGGAAGAAGAAGAAGAAAAACAAGAAAAATAAGAAGAAGAAGAAAAAGAAGAAAAAGAAGAAGAAGAAGAAGAAGAAGAAGAAGAAGAAGAAGAAATAAAAGAAGAAGAATAAAGAAGAAGAATAAAAGAAGAATAAATAGAAGAAGAAGAATAAATAAGAAGAAGAAGAAGAAGAAGAAGAAGAAGAAGAAGAAGAAGAAATAGTGAAGAAGAAGAAGAAGAAGAAGAATAGAAGAAATAAATAAAGAAGAAGAAGAAGAAGAAGAAGAAGAAGAAGAAGAAGAAGAAGAAGAAGAATAAATAAATAAATAAATAATAAATAAAATAAAGAAGAAGAATAAATAAATAAATAAATAAATAAAAGAAGAAGAAATAAAGAAGAAGAAGAATAAATAATAAATAAATAAATAAATAAATAAATAAATAAATAAATAAATAATAAATAAATAAAGAAGAAATAAATAAATAAATAAATAAAATAATAAAGAATAAATAAGAAGAATAATAAATAAAAATAAATAAAGAATAAATAAAATAATAAATAAATAAATAAGAAGAAGAATAAAGAAGAAGAAATAAATAAATAAATAAATAAATAAATAAATAAATAAATAAATAAATAAATAAATAAATAAATAAAGAAGAAGAATAAATAAATAAATAAATAAATAAATAAATAAATAAATAAATAAAGAATAAATAAATAGTTAAATAAATAAATAAATAAATAAATAATAAATAAATAAGAAGAAGAAGAATAAATAATAAATAAAGAAAAAGAAGAAATAAATAAAAGAATAAATAAATAAAGAAGAAGAAGAAGAATAAATAAATAAAGAAGAAGAAATAAAGAAGAAGAAGAAGAAAATAAATAAATAAAGAAGAAATAAATAAATAAATAAATAAAGAAGAAGAAGAAATAAATAAGAAGAAGAAGAAGAAGAAGAAAGAAGAAGAAGAAGAAGAAGAAGAAGAAGAAGAAGAAGAAGAAGAAGAAGAAGAAGAAGAAGAAGAAGAAGAAGAAGAAGAAGAAGAAGAAGAAGAAGAAGAAGAAGAAGAAGAAGAAGAAGAAGAAGAAGAAGAAGAAGAAGAAGTGTTATTTAAATTTTTATTTTAATTTTTATTTTAATTGTAATTAAAATTTTGTAATTAAATTTTTTTTATAATTATAATTTTAAATTTTAATTTATAATTATTCCGAATTAATTATATATATTAATTATAATTAATTACAATTAATTAATATTAATTTCAATAAATTAAATATTATTAATAAAATATTATATCCGCAGAAACCGCCGAAACCGCCTGAAATATGTCCGTCGGAAACTGGCCGGAAATATGTCCGCCGGAAATCGGTCGGAATGTGTCTGCCGGAATTCGCCGACAATTTCCGACGGAATTTTTATTTCGACGAGAGAATAGACGAAAATGAAAACTCGCCGGAATCGGCCAATTCCGACGGATTTCCGACGGATTTTTCCGTCTGTTCTAGCGTGTTTTCTTGTAGTGTAAGTTTATAAGTGATTATTTTCCTCCACCTCCTCTATTATATTTCTACCCGCTTGGCTCTATTCGTCGGTCTACACTTCGTTCTACCTTGACTGCTATGGTACGTAGCACTCCAAGATTGGTGGAAGTTTGTGAATCAACCACAATCAGTTGGTATTGTTGAAGGTGGTTACCCAATAAACAAAGTTAATTGAAATTGAAAGAAATTATCAAAACTTATAGATATGGAATGCAAGCACTCCATCTTTTCTCTTTTGTTTTTCCTTTTTTTGCGTGTGTCTTTTGTTGGTGAAAGTATAAACTAGATCTACTCGATCCAGCTTTGTTTCTGAAAAATAGTTTTTTCCGATTTTTGAGTTTTGTTCTTAATCTACCGCTATGGAGAATCAGAGCTCCAAAGAATTTAAACTTTTTATGCTTTCATGTTTTTATTATTTTTTTTGGCATTTAACCATTATGTAGGATCTACCTTGTGTAACTCCTTCAAACTTTTCATTTTCAATGAAATATTTATATTCTTATCAAAAAAAAAAGGTAATTATATAGATTACCTCAAATTTAGAATGACTTCCATGATCCTGTTACTTGTTAAGATTTCCTTGTACCAATTTAGATACCTAACCATGGTGCGGCTCATTTATAATGTTGAGTCACTACCATGTTACGTGGGAGAGAATTGGTGACATTATCTCTATTTGTTTATAGGGTTTTTAGTAATAAATCTCACAACTAAAGATGAATCGTAAAAAAATCCCTCAATTATATATTTAATGAAATAACTCCTCAACTTTAAATCCGTTAATAAAAAAACTCTTTCATCTACATTGCTGTTAAATTTTTAGATGCAGTGTTTTCTAAAATTAAAAAACGATGGTTTTTAAGTAGTAAAACCCCTCAACTAAAGATGAATCGTAAAAAAACTCTTCAATTATAAGTTTAATGAAAACCTCTCAACTTTAAATCCGTTAATGAAAAAACTCTTCTGTCTACAGTGCTATTAAAATTAGGCTAAATTTAAAATGCAACATTTTTTTTTCTTTTTTTGGGTCAAAAACGACACGATATGTTATAAAATGAAAATGACATATTCTAAAATGAAAACACCATGAATTTTGATATTCTAAATTGAAAAAAAAAATTATTGATTTTTGACAGATCCAAAAACCTATTAAAACATAAAATTTTTAATAATAAGATTATGTGCAATATAAAAATCTAGAAAAGCAAGACTACATGTTGAATTCATTTGGTGGTCTTTTCTATCTTTAAACGGTTGTTACCGCTATACAATAAACAACAGTTCAAAGAGACAAAAAAACCACTCAATGAACCCAGTCTATAGTATGAAGTCTTGCTTTTGTGAATTTTTATGTTGCAACATGTTTGATTTTGATGTTGCACGTAATCTTGTTATTAGAAATTTTATGTTCTAATAGGGTTTTGGATATGTCAAAAGTCAACTTAAAAAACATGTCATTTTTCTCGTTTTAGAACATCAAAATTAATGTCATTTTTATTTTAGAATATGTCATTTTTTTAGAACATGTAGTGTCATTTTTGACCAAAAAAAACGAAAAATGTTTCGTTTTAAATTTAGTCTAATTTTAACGATACTATAGAAAGAGGGTTTCTTTTACTAACATTTTTAAAATTGAGAGATTTTTTCATTAACAGATTTAAAGTTGATGGTTTTTTCATTAAACATATCTTTGAGGGTTTTTTTTACAATTCATCTTTAGTTGAGGGGTTTTATTACTAAAAAACTATTGTTTTTTAATTTTACAAAATGCTGCGTTTTAAATTTTAATAGAAATATAAACAGAGATAATTTTTCATTAACGGATTTAAAGTTGAGAGTTTTTCTTATTAAATATATAGTTGAGGGTTTTTTTATGATTCATCTTTAGTTGATGAGTTTCATTACTAAAAACCGTTGTTTATACTTAAAACCCTTTAAAGCATATAACTTAATACTCAGTTTAGTTTGGTTCACTAATTAAAGATTTTGAGAGGGAAGAAAAATTATCATAAAAATCTTTAGGTTTTTCAGAAGATACAAGACGGGTTAGCTCCTGTGTTCCAAGACAACATTCGATCACCCGTGGTTAAACGATTGAGGCTTGTGAGCCATAAAAGAAATGAGAATTTGGGAGTAGAACCAGATAACCAAATTCCTTTATGCCCATCACTTAATTGCCCAACATGACGAACATGTTGCCAAGTTTCCTTAGTTGAAAATCTCTGTTTGAACTTCCCATCAGCACATCGCCAAAGTGCAACATCAATACCAGTACCTCTATTTCGAACCTTGTTGATCTCCTCTTCCACTTTATTTAGCATTTCAGAGCGATGACGCCTTGGTCGATGTGCAAGAGCATCTGCCACTGAAGCTTCCTTTGGAATTCCCAAATCAATGAAGCCCCTATCTCCAAAGATTTCATGGAAACGACCCAGAGTGGTCCAATGATCAAACCAGAAAGAGGTTTGGGCTCCACTTTAATCTCCATCATGTGAAATATCTTTGCATGCAATCTATATTTGATAAGTTTCTTCCACATCCAAGAACCTAAGCATGTAGTCTCCTTAATCGACCAAAACAAAGCAGATCGTATCAATTCCCGTTTAACCCAATTCACCCATAAAAAAATTTCCCTGAAACTAGTCGCCATATAAACTTGAAACAGCTCACTTTGTTTGCTTCAAGTAGAGATTTTAAGCCCGATCCACCTTCAGACTTTGGCAAACAAACATCTGACCAAGCCACCTTGGCTTTTCGAGAGTTAAGATCTGGCTCCGACCAAAGGAAATCCGCACAGATTTTTTCTATTTCCTTAATACACGCACTTGGCAACCGAAATACAGATATCCAGAAAATAGTAAGGCTAACAATTACCAAACTGAGTAGTTGCAAGCATCCAGCATATGATAAAAAATGATTTCTCCAGGACCCTATCCTTGTACGAATCTTCTCTAGAAGGGGGAGACAGTCCGCTAAAGACATCTTGTTAGTTAATAACCAATTCTACTTTCATGTAGTAGATTAGCAACCAATTCCTGGAAGAAGCCAAGCCTAATACTAATGTTGATGCTACTAAGCCTGCAATAGTCGTCGATGAATCTCCTAGTCTTCTCCGTGTATGGTGGTAAGACTCCATATCAATGATTTTTTTCTTTCCATTACTATATATTATATTACGTAACATAAGACTGAATATGTAAACTGAATCTCATCCTCTTAAAAATGTGTTAATGGTCGGTTGAAGGATGACCCTATGATACAATATTGCGATGAACATCCTCATTATAATCCTCAACATTGCAGGCTTGCAACGATCCTAGTATATAAAAACCCATAACATTTCCGTAGAGGGAGAGTTAAGTGTAGCAATTCTGATAAATTCCGGTTTTCTCTACTTCGCTCCTGGCCTAGTTTGTTGCTCGACTTCCGTCTGGGAAATCACAGAAGTGTCATTACGTGAACCTGTTGGAGTCTCACCAAAAAGCTTTGATTTAACCAAAGAAAATGAAAGTATGAAGAAGGAGATGTCTGGAAATGAAGTCATGTTTGCAACAAAAAAGATGAGTTAGAGAAACAGGTGAACGCACGTGAGAAACAGAAAAATGGAAAATTATACTAATTTGGAAATTAATTAAGCTTTTACTTATTAGAATAGGTAATTTACTTTCAGCAATTATGTTAAGAATAAATCTATAAATATGTAGCTCATGAGAGCAAGTTGATTATCCGATCAATAAACAAGTTTTCTAGAATTCTAGTTTTGTTCTTATTCTTGTTATTCTGACAGCAAGCCTAAGCTAGTTTTCTTCTTCTTTAATCACAAAATTCAACAGAACCAGCCTACGTCTATGGACCATCTGTTACAACTCGGGATTATATTTCTCCCCTCTTGTGTGTCTACCTTGTTGGCTATTGTTCATTAAACCGTATCTATGTGAAGCAATGCGAGCACTACGAGATTGGTGGAAGTTTGTGAATCAGCCACAATCAATTATTGTTGAAGAGGGTCATTATCCAAACAAAAAATTTAATTGAAATTTGAAAGATTCCAATAAAACGCTTAAGTTACATATAATAATGTTAAGATGGGCTGAGAACTCACGGACTTAAAAGGCACGATAGAGCAATTCAGGTCCATATAACTTAAAAGATATGAATTATGATTTTAACATTATTTGTTTTTTTAATAGTTAATTTATTGTACTATTGTTTTTCTTTAACAAACAAAATTATTGTACTAAAGAAACAAATATTAACAAAATATATAGTGAATCCTCCATAAATTAATACTCGATAAACTAATACCTCGATAAATCAATAATTTTCTCTAATCCCAAATTGATAATTTGACCCAAATATCACCTTTATAAATTAATAAACACAAGAAATTAATAAAAATATCATAAAATACTTTAGTCCCAATATTATTAATTTATATGTTTACTGTATAAGTGTATCATGTGTTTGTGTTGTGCTTTAGGTAGCATGGAAACTTCGTTTCAGGTCTGTTTCCCGTTTTAGAAATGTTTTGGAAACGGAAAATCTTGAAAACACAGTAGAAACTTTTAGAAACATGTTTCTAAACAATTGCAATTTGAAAATGCAATGAAAACGTGCATTTTTGTTTTGGAAATGTAACTAAAAATAAAATAAAAGAGGCCATTTAGATTATCTCAAATTGCTACCACCAATACTTATAGGCTGAATTTAAATATATTTATAAATTTTTTCACAGGTTTCGTAATAATATTTTTTAAAAATAATTTATATTATCTCAAATCGCCACTATGAAAGGCATAATCTTTGATAGTATAATCATAGGAAATCGCCGACAATACAAATTTAGAGACTCGAATCCAGGTGTGACTCACTTACCACGCTGAGTAACTGCCATATTAACAAGGTGAGAATTGGTGACATTGTCCCTAAATGTTTAATCCTTAAACCCTTTAAAACATACAACCTAATATCCGGTTTAGCTTGGTTCACTAAAAAATTTGAGAACCAATAATTAAATATGTTGTGATGAAAATTTGCAATAATTAGATAAACTTTTTCGAGAGAGAAGAGAAAAATTATCATAAAAATCTTTAGGAGTTTAGAGCAAAGTTAAAAAAAAAACACAAACAACAAAAACTTCAAACGTAGAAAAAGGAAACAGATTTATGTACCACTATCTCCTTAAGCATAAACAAATAAAGTTTCCGAAGCTGCTTGCTTCTCTGCAACCCATATTTATAATCAGATTTTGTATCTCTTCTTCCTCTTCTTCATATCTCCATTGTAACATCCTTTTCCCCACTCCAAAACAGAGGCCATTAGCTCTATCTTTACAAGATCATCTAACAATTTCTTCCATCATAACTCTTGCTCTATTTTTTTCTTAAACCAAAGCCATGTTTTCCTCTTCAAATTGTACTGTGTATATAAACTTTACTCAATAAATTTCAACTTTTAACAAAAAAAGAAACAAATGTACTCAATTATTTGATCTTGAATTACATACTTTCTTTACATCTTTTATCTAATCAATTGGGAATACCATAATAAATCAATATTTATTTGTGGGTAACGTTGTGCATATGTGTGTTCATAATACGTAAGGAGAAGTTATTGATCGTCTTAGTTGGTTCAATTTGCACAATTGTCATTGCTTTAACGAAGTCATTGTCGTGCTTATCCATCTTTTTGGTGATTGGTCTCAAGTGAATATCACAAGCTCGCGTCCTTGCATTGTTGCGATAGTATGTTCGATCAATGGTTTTGACTATCTCTTTTACTGGAACCTCTTCTTCACTTTCGCTCTCCTCAACCACAACTTCTTTACCCTTTCTCCCCATTCCCTAAAAAAATGATATAACCAAACAACACACCATTAACACCAACAAATCAATATTTGGAAATCCAAAAAAAAAATAGATGAGTATCAATTGTCATTGTTGAGAATAACTCATATTACATGACATCCAAAAAAATATGAATCACACCACAATTCTAAAAACATCGGCCACATAAACTTCTTAACACCAAAAGATTCAATTATATGAAAGTTTTAACCATTTGTATAGAAACAAAGCACAATGGGAACCCATCTAATCCAGAAGATATACAAAGCCACAACATATAAATGTAATCATAGCAATGTAACGATGAAAACAAGGAAATAGATGAAAATAACTTAAACCTATATTATAACCAGATTAATCCGCCAAGATTGTAACATAGGTACTATTGTACACAAGTCAAAAGAAATAGGAAATCCTCAAAATACCAAGAATCCACAACTGAAATTTAGAGAATAATAGGAGAATATCAAGTCATACCTTAGCAGATCTGAAAGCAAAACAATGTCAATGGAAATCTGAAGAAAATTCAAGTATAATAGGGCTTAAAATCGTTTGAATTGATGAAAATAGAAGGTTTTGGTGTTGTAATGGAGGTTTTAGGGATTTTTAGGTTTTGAGATTGTTCTCCTAGTATCGACGAAGAAGGAAGATGAAGATGGTTATTATAACTTGATTTTGCGTTAACCGGTTTAATATTGGTTCAAATCAATTAAAATTTTGGTTTATTTCATCGATTGAACCGGTTCAGATTTAAATGATCGATTGATCTCTTACCTTGATCGATCGATCACTCACGGTCAGTTTTTTTCACAAGTTATATCAAACAAGTGATCAATCGATCACTATTATGGATCGATCGATCATTCAGGCTCAGTTTTTAAACACAAGCGATCGAACCAGTGATCGATCGATCACGACTTTGGATAGATCGATCTACCATGGTCAGGGTTGGGTTTTGAAAAATACACTTATATGTAGGATTGATTGATCACTTGTATGAATCACTAAAATTTATAAAACTATAGGATAATCAAAATATAGGAGAGCTAAACCAGAAAATAGTATTTAACAAAACCAGAAAATCTTAAAAAGAACAAAAACTAAGACCTACTGAAAATGAAAAATCTCAGTCAATGTCTCCAGCAGTTGAAGGTATTTTTGGTCCTTGAAACTTCTTCATTCGATCAATTAACACAGGATCATTTGATTCTTCCCAAAGATTAACTGCAACCTTATGACGCGCTTCTGCAATGTTTTCATCGTTAATCAAATCCATAGGTAGACCAAGCAAATGACACTCGATGTATTTAAGCGCATAAACTCCATAATCAGAAGACGATTGATTTAATCCATCTGGCAGAAAAACTTCTATGATCTCGTATGGTGTCACAAGTGCAGTTTTTCCATAAACCTTTCTATGGTGTCAAAATACGAGGGATGGTGATTGCGAATGACTCCACGTTCCTTTTGTTGTTGTGTCTATTACAGTCAAAGACTTCAACTGTTTTTAACATGAAGTTAACACAAACCAAAATCCAATGATTACCGTTGACGAAGACCGGAGCATAAATTCTGTCGAAATTTAAAACCCATTTCTTTCATGTTTTTCCATGAGATGGCAACTCACCGTTGACGTAAGCGAGAAGATTAGTATCCCTTTTATGGCCTTTTTTACTTTGCAGATACTTTTTGTGTTTGTTTTGTAATTTCATGCTGAATAGACAAGTCATGAAACCAGCACGGTTTTCCTTGAATCGGCCTAATGATCTATACTCCTGGAAGTTATACATCATAGCGTCTATTTCCTGAAAATCATGAAAAGAGTTTAGGACAACATTAACAAGTTAAATACATCATAGTGTTACTAATATGGTTAATACTTACATCGTTGTGAAGCCACACATTAGGTCTCATGATTCGTTGAAACAACTTATCATCAAGTACAGCTGGACCCAAAGTAATCTTCCTGCAAATGTTTAACAATTGGCCATATTATACCGTTATTATAGATATTTTTCCGAGAAGCCTATAAATAGAATTATACCTCTAACAAAATAATTGAAATGACTTACTCATGTTTCATGGACCACTCTTCAAAAGTCTCCCATTGTTCGTTCGAAACGTAAACCAGTATAACATCTTTATCATTTTCTGGAGCACTAACTCTTCTGAAACCAACTTTCGCAGAATCTTGATCACTAGTTCTTTCTTGTTTGATCTGTCACATGTTGACTTCTTTGCGAAAAAAATTCTGTGTACGATCAACCTCTCGTACATATGATTTTTGAGATAGGTGGCCTACTTTTTCCTGAAAAAACTTTGGTGTACCCATATTTAGATTAATCTCAGCAGTTTGAGAGACAATTTCATTAAACATAAAGTTTTTGTCCTGTTAATAAGAAAAAATGAAAAGGCAATATGTCAGCAAAAATTGATAGATAAGTTTACATCAATAAAAACAAATATTGAATACAACATACACATAAAGCTTACATTTCAAAGTTTACAAATTTAGTTATACATATACGATTTGCTGAAAGTGATTCTTACATGCAAAGTGATAGACACAAAATACAACTATTAGATTTCTTATTTACGTACCACAAATTTACCCTTCACTTCTGCTGGATTGGTTGTAACTTCTGATGTAGAAATCAATTCTTTAAGTCTTGATACCTCACCCTCTAGCTTATCCAACCGCGTGACAATCTCCCCTGTAACTTTCTCCAATCGCATGTCAATGGTGTCCGCAAAACTCTTGAAAGAAGATTGTAACAATCCTGTAAAGAATGACTTGATTTCTTCATTCAAACTCTCCTGTACTGTGTAACCATGTGATGTTGATGCACGCTCATACAACAACTTCCTTCTCCGTGACTCTACACTAATATCAGCTACCTTCTTCTTTCTTTTTTGCGAAGTAGACTTTTGCACATTACTATCTTCTGCAAAATCATTAACATCTTGAGGAATATCTCTATCACCTCTAACAGAATCTTTCGCTTCCGCATCTTGAATATTGCTTGTCTCCACATCATCATCTTGTAGACTTCTCCAAATATGCTTTGTAAAATCATATCCAAATCTGATCAAAGCATTCAAATTATCTATTTGGAAATCTCTGATTTCATCATGCCTCAAAAAGACAACTGAGTCGAAGAGGTCATAATTTCATATAGAGGAAATATAAGGATAGACAACACCCTACATAAAGATAGAAAGATCAAAAAACAGTTAGAGATCAACCAAAACAGTTAACAAACTTCTACTCATCGAAACACAGGATCACAAAATCAATACGAACATCAAAGCACCAAACAAAAATATCTATTTCAAATAATCAAAAGAGAATGATTGTTCAACTAACCTTTTATGAAATTGAGCCCTCAATATTAGTAATTTGATCCCAAGACAATCTGGCAGAGCCTGTCCAATTAGTACATCGAGCTTGAGCCTGTACATTCTGTTATCTCATCGTCAATCTTCTGTCCACACAAATCTCCAAGCACATGAATCGCTTCCATAGCCCAAACTTGAAGGGCGTAAGTGAAACCATCAAGAATATAGGAAATGTTTTTCAAACAATTTCTTCTTTTGACAGTGGAATCCAGTAAATGATCAAATGGTAGAAGACCCCAAGGATAATTCTTAACCTTCTCAAGATCCATCACTAACTTTACATATGTTAGTGGAATTTTCTTTGACTCACCAATAGCCATTACCAGCCCAGCTATCACACAAAGGTACACCAATATAACTTTGTCATCCTCATTTTCCCAACCCGGAGCTGCAGGTAAGTACACATCCAACATCTTCTTAATGGAAAACTGTTCATTTATCCTCAGCAACTTAGCCCAAAAGCCATTATCATCTCTATATCTCTCTAAATCTGAACTACGATCATCGTTTACCTTCATCCCAGTGACTGCATGAAACTCTTGCAAAGAAAATCTGAGTGGCTTGTTTCCAAACACAAACCAGAGCTCGTGCTTTTTCTTTGTTACCAACTGCCTACACAACATGGTATGAACAATCCGACCCGAAAAGTGTAGACCGTTTTCATATATTGCAAATACATGTGCGAAGACATGCTCACTCATCACTTTAGCATACTCAATCGGCAAACTCTCCTTGATTCTATCTAAGTAAGGCATTCGGCAGTTATTGTTAACATGGTCCAACTTTGGCTTGTGACCTTGTCTTATAAGACGTTGTGGATACTCCATTTCAATGCCTGCACAAAAACAAGAAACAACAAACTAATTATCAGACAATTTTAAAACAGAACATTGCAAAGAAGAAAAATGACAAAATCAAAACTGAGAAAATCACAAAAATCATACATTAAATAAGAATGATGTCAACTGATCGATCGATTGATCACTACCGATCGATCGATTACACACGCATAGATAGTAACATCACAACGAATGACAATGGATCGATCGATCACCCTTTTATGACGATCGATCATACACGATCAGATGATTTTATTCTTAACGCAAAACAAGTGATCGATCGATCACTTTCATGGATCGATCGATCACTTTCATGGATCGATCGATCACTTCCATTAAGCGATCGATCGTTCGAACGATCAGATGCTTTTATTGTAAACGTAATACAAGTGATTGATCGCTTAATGTAAGTGGTCGATCGATCCTATACTGTCAGCTATTGTTCAAAACTACAAATCCAAAAATCTCACAGCACCCCATGCATGACCTATGATAAATTGACAATCTCAATGATGCAATCAAAGGACCAAGGTTCTAATCTAACAATCTCAATGCATGGAAGTAGTTATAGGGCAAAAGAATCACACCAATTGAAAGAGAAAGGTGAAAGAGAAAGAGAAGAAAAAGAGAGACAGAGAAGAAGAACTTACCAAGATGTCAGAGAGGAAGAGCAGCTCCGGAAACTCTCCACGCCGGAGGCGAGGAGTTCGCCGGAGGAGTTCACCGGAGGTGAAGAAGTCTCAATTGGGGGTGAGAGGAAGAAGATGAAGTCCCGACTTTTGTTTTTTTTCAGTTAAGGTTTTTTTTTAATTGGTTTGATTTAATTTATTAGGGTTTTATTAATTAAATAAAATCTAAAATAACTTTATTTTCTAATTAAAATGAAACCCTCTTTTTAAGTTAGAGGTTTATAAAATATTTCATTTTGTTGTAAAAAGGGTATAGTAGAGCTAAATTTTCAAATAAAGATTACTTTAACCAACCCAAGCAAAAAAAGATTATATGGACAATTTCTTTAAAAAATATCTTTTTTTCCAAATTCCCCAAAAAAAAAGCACAAACAACAAAAACTTCAAACGTAGAAAAAGGAAACAGATTTATGTACCACTATCTCCTTCAAGCATAAACAAATAAAGTTTCCGAAGCTGTTTGCTTCTCTGCAACCCATATTTATAATCAGATTTTGTATCTCTTCTTCCTCTTCTTCATATCTCCATTGTAACATCCTTTTCCCCACTCCAAAACAGAGGCCATTAGCTCTAACCTTACAAGATCATCTAACAATCTCTTCCATCATAACTCTTGCTCTGTTTTTTTCTTAAACCAAAGCTCTGTTTTCCTCTTCAAATTGTACGGTGTATATAAACTTTACTCAATAAATTTCCCCTTTTAACAAAAAAGGAAAAAAATGTACTCAATTATTTGATCTTGAATTACATACTTTCTTTACATCTTTTATCTAATCAATTGGAAATATCATAAAAAAAGCAATATTTATTTTGTGGGTAACGTTGTGTATATGTGTGTTCATAATACATAAGGAGGAGTTATTGATCGTCTTAGTTAACAGGAAGATGGAGTTCGGGTCCTTGAGGCAATGTCATCGATATCCGAGGCGGCGTAGTCTCTTCGTCAGAAGAGAAACCAGAGAGTCTTGTATCCTAATTTGCAACATAGAACGAATAAACAAACAAGTTATATAGCTTCACATAACCCAAAAGACAAAAAAACAAGTTTGAGGTTTCAATATCATAAGAATCGTAATTTAGAATTCAAAGAATGTTGCTTCTCACCCTCTCTTGCCTGCAATGTTGTATAGCAGTGAAAGCCTTGACAAATAGATATGCAATCAACAAGATTGCTAATGTTCTCACTAATGGTAACTGCAAAATACAACAAAATCCGTCTCTTAACCGGAAAAATAGAGGAAATATGTATGTTTGAGCAGTTGATTGTTTAGCTTACCATAAGCAAAGTTAACGAGAAATCATCGTTTCCACCTAAAAAGATTGGAAGAGAATGGCGCAAGAAGAGCAGAAGGATGAACTGTACAAGAAGATGATTTAATCAGAAATTTTTGATATATTATGTTCTCAACGACAAAGAGAAGAAACATACTAGCAAGGCAATTACGCGGCAACAAATCAAGCTTGTAGGGCTATGAAATGAGTAAAGCTCGTGATCATCAACTGCATCCCAGGTTAGAAAATAAGGATGACGAAGATCTAGTCCCTCGATTCCCCAATCGTTCCTACGATATTTCCAATGATTCTCAGTGGATTACTACCTTTTGCAGAGGATATCAAAGCAAGACGAACAAAAGTACCTGAAGTTCATAGAAATGCCTGTGTAGTGAAACAATTGTCGAGGAGCTGTGTAACCCGCTTTATATTGCTGCAAAATTTGAACAAAGTTTCATGATAAAATTTCATCAAAACAGAGAAAGCATATCAAGAGACTAGACTTTTAAGTTATCGTTGGACAATAGAATTTATACCTGACGACAAATTTCGCATATGGTATCACCTTTTTCATTGCACCATCTCTGAACACAATGACGATGAGCAAACTGCAAACAATTGATGAAAGAATTTAAACTTCAGACATGATCCTATTTCTAAAACACAACAAGAAACCAAAGACTAAACCTTTAAAGTTCCAGAGCAAGAACAAGGTGAATCCATATTGGTATCTTCATCTTCATCATGACAAATCCTACACTGTACAAATTTGCTCTCACATAAATCATTTCCTGTTACAGATTCAGATAAACCATCTTTGTTAACCGAGTCAGCTTCTGGCTCTATCCGGTTTTCCATCCCAATACCAGAATTGCTTGATAACCGATCAACCACCAACACTAAATGATCTCCCATCCTAAAATCCTTACCACCAAGAAAGAAAGAAAAAACTCCAATAATATATAGAACAACGTCAGAAAGATAAATCTGAAACAACAACAGAAGAGAAACAACATTAAGCACAAAGAAGAATCATAACATCAAAGCAAAGAAACTAACAGAAAACTTGAGAAGCAAAGTTATAAGTTGAGCAAAACAAAACAAGAATCATTATTTCCCAAAAAGGATTGTTTTTTATATACATGAAGATAATGTGTGATTCAAGACTTTTAATCTTAGGATACAAAGAGAACAAAAGATTCTGATTCTCTGCAAGAAAAGAATACATAAAGGTGGTAACTTTACATCATATTCTTTTCCTTTCTTCTCCTTCTTCTTCTTGTCAATTTTTCATTATATTCCATTAATTAAAGAATATACAAATCTTCATCATCAATCATCATATGTAGAATGAGGAGATGAAGTACATCCAGAATCAAATGGATCTTCAGATCCACAACAATGCCAATATTGTAACACTTTTCCTGAATTTGGTGTATCCATTGTTCCACCTGTGTATACGCTTTCAAATTTCCTCTTCGTCTCACCTAAACAACAAACCCCAAAATTCAAAATTTCTTCAAAAACCCTAATTAAAACCTAATTCCCAAATCAAAGAGACTAATTTTACCTCCGAAATGAGCAGTATGGAATCTACAAGCACGAGGGTGATTGAGGAGAGGATCGAATTGAGTTTTGCAATTCTTGCAAGTTCTTAAGGCTTTGCTTCCGTCTGAAGAAGCTACGCATCGTAATACGTATCGTCGCGAGTTTAATTTCGGAATCTTCGAGATTTTGAGGGAGTAAGATTGAATTAGGGTTTTGGGGATTGCGAAAGAAGGAGAAATTTGAAAATTCAGTAAAGCTTGAGCCATCGTACAAATGGAGAAGAAAAAAGGGAACCAAAGAAAGAAAACTATAGATAGAAGCAATTTATATTTAAACGACTGCGTTTTAAGAATATTTAAAACTACTCTAATAGCAAGATTAAAAGATGATTATGAATTTATGATTAAGGGGTGTATAACATTTTCAATTTTCAGAATCCTATAGAAGTTTAAGAAAATAACAGTAATTGAGTTTTATTTATATTAACAAAACATATATAAGTATATAAATTTTAAATTTTAGAATTATTTTAAATTTCAAATAATTTAAGAAAATGTTTCTGAAATTTTAGTATTTTAATTTTCAGAATTTTATAGAATTTTTTTTATTTATTTGGAGAATTGTGTGGGTGGGGTTTGAGACATTTTAAAATAAATATTAATTTTTATTAAAATTTAAAAAAATAAAAGAATTTTCTTTACCATCAACTCATGGGAGTTAAATAGATATAATTTAAAAGTTTATGTATTATAATAAAAACTTAATTCATTTGTTTTTAGATATCCAAAAAACTTGTATATTTTCATGAAAATCCATAAATAGTGTACTTTTATAGAATTTTTCGTTCTTCTTTTTTCTTTTTCTAAAGTTTGGGTTTCTTTGACTTTTTCAATATGAGTTTTTTTTTCTAATAACTTATACGTAGGTTTATTTCTATTTTTGGGATTTGTTTTTTGGTGCTCGAGCAAGAATTGTTATCTTTAACATGTTGATGATGATCGGTATCGACGTGTTAATATTTCTTTCTTTGTCGTTGATCATCCGTCTATTTGATTCATTTGAAGAAGACAAGTTTCAAGATTGGTTCAGGAATTGGAGATTGGATCAACCATCGGCACACGAAGAAGCAACAATAACCTTCGAGGAAACGGTTGAAAATTTCTATGATGCAGACTCGACCGAAGATTGTGCAAATGTTTCAGTGACGCTATTGGATTCAATGTTCACGAATGCCACTATTAATATAGTTTTTGGTAATAGTGAATTAAGTTTGAAAACGTCAAAAGTAGAGAATGAAACACATCAAGTAACCAAAAATAGTATTGGAGATAACTTGAGTAGCAAGATAAGGGTGTAAATTCGCAAGATATGTATCATTCTCCTCAAGTTATCTCCAATATTTGATGAGCCTTAACTCTGTCTAGTCTAATATCGTTATAGGAAAGTTTTTTTCTAACAATACGTCTAATAGAAATTGATAACACTCTTGTTGTGTCTGCAGTGTACCCCATCGAAATGATGGAATCCTACTTTAGGACCAGACCCTACTTGAGTCAACAAATGAGACTTTGATACCATATTAAGATTATGAGCTTCCAACTCAAAACCAATTGGTAGTGAATGGATTAGACCATACCTTTATATACTAGTGTTAGTCCCTTTATTTATCCGATGTGGGATTCTAACACTTATTCATGTCCAAATGAAAAATACGGGTGTGAAGAGAATGTCACATAGGAAAATGCCTCTATCCATGAGGAGTGTATTTGCGCAACATATTCTTGTCCAATGCGTGACTACAACTATACCGCCTCATCCAAAGATCTCTATAACCACGTTCGACTCCAACACAAAGATGAACTGATACAATTTAGATGGCACATTACCTTTGTCTTAATCTGGGAACCAAGAAGTAAGATTATCGCCGTTTTTCAAGAAGAGGAAGATGGAGAAGTAATTGTTGTTCAAGATTTTAGCGGACCGCACAGTTTGATTTTCAGTGTGAGCTGCATCGCACCTTTGACACCAAAACTTGGCGATTACTCATGCAGTATGAAATTTGGAACCAAGAATATTAGACTGAAGCATGCATTAATGCTTAGGAAAATTTAGAAAGTGAGTGATGAATATCCGCAAGATGATTTCATTTCGATTCCCGCATATATGTTACCTAGTGGCGAGAACTTAAAAATGGAGATTTGTATCAGCCCCGGCGATATCCATTTTACTTGTGCTTGAGAAAATGAGCATTGTTCTGTTTTGTGATTCTATAACGTTACACATAAGAAACATGATTTCAAGAACTAATTAGTTTGCCTGAAACAGTGTGATCCTTGAAAGAGAAGTGGAAAAACATAAATTTTTATTTACAATTTTACATGTCCTCAAGGCAAATTTACTAAACTCTTAAAAGCTAAGACAATGAATCCCATTCCCTGTTTAGTTCACAAGAAAACTTAATAAAAACATCAAAACCATAAAAGTAAAACACATTTTTTATTGAAACGGTAACGTTTTAGCATCAGAGTGAAAATAAAATCCAGAAGCAGTCATATCATTATCAGCTGCTTGAAGTGAACCAAACCCATATTTCATCCCACTTGTTGATTAAACCAGTTTAAATTTCAAAACTTTTCTAAATTAAAATTTTAAAACTTCTTTTTTTGAATCAGAGAATGTGGTAGATCAAGACTAAGTCAGACCAAACTTGTTCTTATCTAGTTAATTACTCCGGGAATTAGTTCTTATATATATAAAGGTTATGTTCTATTTGAGTTCAAACTTCATCAAGACCTTATTCAAATTGACTTTGGGGATTTGACATGTTCATGAATGTTATCTTGTTTTTCTTTGCTTATTTCCGTTTAATCATCCATGTATTGTGTGTTAGAGATGGGCTGAGGAATCAGAGATTGGTTAGGCAACCATCGCTTCAAGAAAATGCGAAAACCAAGGAAACGGGTGAAGCAGAGATCATCGATTCACCTTTTTCTCTGACACTGCTGGATCCAGATGTTCTTGAATGTCCCACTTGCTGCGAGCCCCTCAAGATTCCTATTTTTCAGGTGTGCTCCATTTTCTTGATTCATGTAGTTGAGTTACTAGGCTTTTTGTTGGCGGTAGATGTTAGTTGTTTTTAAACTAGTTTTTGCAAAAAATATTTTAGTTGTCATTCAAGATTTTAAGAAATTATGTTTCTTAAAAAATATTACGAAAAGTAGTTTTTGAGTGGTTTAACCAATTTTCATGAGACAACTAAAATCTTCCCCTTTTTTGGAATTTCTTCAAAAGTGTATTTTTCAAACCTATTTTTCATTTTCGTTATTTATTTTCAAAAATTTATAGCAAAAGCAAAAAAAAAAAAAATATTGCAATTCATTTCTGTCAGACGGGCATGCCCGCGACCGCCTGGACAAGCCCGCCGCCTCCCACCGATTTCTCCGATCGCCGCGGGTCAGCCCGCTAATTAGTGGAGTTGTAATATCTCACATCGGAAATTGAGCATAAATCTTAAATTATATATAAGTTTTTACCAATTCATTCATTATCAATTGGTTAAGAGTTTGACTATTATAATTTGATAATAACTTCCATCAATGAAACTTATGAAAATGAAAAAAAAAATCTTGCATTAGATCTATATGTCTCTTTTTTCTTGTGAACTTTAGTTTCATTAACCTAATCTATCAGAATACATAAATAGGAAGGAGTAATCTCAACTAATTGGTTAATAGTTCTATATGTCCTCATTTTTGGTAATTCCTTCTCATTCAAGAATGTTAGATATCATTGATCCTTGAGAAATAGCTTCCCTTATCACTTCGATGGCAAACAAAATCTCTAATTGGTGATTCATGTTCTATAAGCTGCATGAATTCTCAAAAGGTTTTGGATCACTGAGTTTTTACTTGAAATATGTAAAACTCTTGCTTGTTCTCCTATTTCTCTATAACAAACTGGTTCTATCTGCAGTGTGATAATGGCCATCTAGCTTGTTCTCTATGCTGCGAAAAAGTTAACAACATATGCCCTTCCTGTAAATTACCGATTGGGTACAATCGTTGCAGAGCCATAGAGAAAGTTATTGAAGCATCTAGAGTGTCATGTCCAAATGCTAAATATGGGTGTCAAGCGAAAACCGCCTTTGGAAATCCTTTTAAACATGAGAAGCAGTGTTTTTTCACCCCATGTTCTTGCCCCATAAGTGACTGCAACTATATCGGTTTATCCAAGGATCTTATCAACCACGTCCGTGCTAAACATAAGGATGACTTGAATCTATTTGTGTGGGATACTCCTTTAATCATTGATTGTAAGAAGATTATTCTTCTTCAAGAAGAGCAAGATGGAGAAGTGGTAGTAGTTCAAGTTTTTAGCAGCTCGCGCGGTTTGACTCTCAGCGTGAGCTGTATTGCACCTTTGGCATCAAAACTTGGTAGATTCTCCTGTAGTTTGAAATTTGCAACCTCCACAATCATATTGAAGCAGGCATTGATGTTGAAGGAAATTCAGAAAGTAAG
Organism: Cardamine occulta; assembly: GCA_028015245.1. Classification (NCBI taxonomy): domain Eukaryota; kingdom Viridiplantae; phylum Streptophyta; class Magnoliopsida; order Brassicales; family Brassicaceae; genus Cardamine; species Cardamine occulta. The sequence continues at coordinate 20,585,287 of CM051371.1, read as the reverse complement.
TGATGAACATCCAGGAGATGGTTTCATGTTCATTCCCTCGTATATGTTGCCTAGTGATGGGAACTTGCAGATGCGGATTTGTATTAGCCGTGGCCAGGACCGTATTTTGCGTGCTTAAAAGCCAACATGCGCTGTGTTTTTCCGGTATGCTTGCATTAAGAAATTTGATTCTTGTACCTGAAGACAATGTGATCCTCAAAAGATAACTAAACATTTACATATTTACAACACAGTATTTATTTGGTTCACAAGAGTTACTATAAAAAGCAAAAGCACTTAAAGATACATAATACAGAGATGACCTAGTGACTAAGCCTGGCTTCCACTCTCACTAACAGTTCCGCTTTCACTACCGCTGTTTCTGCTTTCACTGCTGCTACTACTTCCGCTACCACTACCACTACTCTCACCTCCGCTTTTACTACTCTCACTTTCTCTACCGCTGCTTGAACTCCAACTCTTCCGCTCCTCCTCTCTCGCTTCTGCGTTTACTTGAGCTCTAAGTGCTTCTGCTGCGTTAAGACCCTTGTAGGATTCGTCATCATTGATATCTACAACCGCAATCTCATCTTCTTCCATTTCAGCAGGATGCGGAAGATTAATGTCAATGTCAAGACCACCAGTTTGAAATTCCTTCGTCGATATAGCTTCTTCTCTTGCTGGTTCTTGGCCATCATTATCATCTTCATCATCATCATCATCATCAATGTTCACATCCTCCTCGGATCCATAGACAATAGGGCTCAGAGCAGATGAATGTGGATCCTCGTCGTTTTCATGATCTGCGACAAGTAGAAAAAACAGAGTTAGCTACTTTTTGCCTACACTAGAACGCACAAACACAAACATACATACATGAATATATACAGAGACAACAATGTGAATCAAACATTTAACAATTACAAGCCAAAGTAGAAATCTGTATACCTAAGCTAACAGGATTGTTAATATCAATCTGTGTCACCTTAACCTGCAACATTGAATAAACAACAAAAAGCTCGGTATTACTTCTCGAAAATCGTTATATAAACATTGCGAAAGATCGAAAAATCGACATATACCGGTTTAACCGTCGCTACAACTGGAGGAACATCCTTTGTTACTCTACTAGCCGATTCGCCGGGAACACGTAAGTATTTCAAACGTTTAACAGCTCGGTGAAGCTTCTCCAATCGAAAATTTCCGCCATCAAAGAAGAGAATTGCATCTTTGTCTTTGTTATTATAATCTTCACTAACACCATCAAAGCTAACTTTAGGTTTATTAGGTTGATTGTTTTGAAACTCCAACGTAACCTTATTGTCTTTGCTTTTGTGAAACGATCCCGGTTTGGTATAATCAATTGATGCCGGTTTAAATTCATCTAGCAAAATTCAACAAGATAAAATGAAAAAAGTTTCCAGAAATCGCTCGAAAGAATCACAATAGAGAATTGGAATTATTTGAACTTACATCGTAAAGTGCAGAATTTGGGAGAATTTGAGTGACTGTTGTTGAGTAGTGATGGTCCTAATGTAATGTTGTACCAGCGATTAGGTTCTGGTGCGATGCTTGGCTCTTCATTGTGATTGTCCATTTCTTCTTCATACAATTTCAAAATTGAAACAAGAACAGAATTAATTACTGAATAGTTAGTAAACTGAAAAATCCCCAATTTTTAGGGTTCGTGTTGGATTCATTTCAACGATTAGAAAGTTTCCAACTCAAAAACGGGCTGAGAAGAAACGGCCCAATTGAGATTGATAAGATATAATTGGCCCGTTAGTTTTTCAGGTTGCCTTATTATTTCCCAAATTAAAACATCTATTTGGGCTCTACCGCGGATCCGATACTAATCAATTTTTATTTGTTTTGACAACCCATTTTTTATTTTGTTAAATAAACATTATTTTATAAAGATGAATTTCAAATGCCGATTCATTTATTAATTTAAGACTATATTTTAATAATTTTCTAATTTGTATAATTTTTTCTTAACTCTTCTATAAATCATTTAGAGTGTTTTTTTTTTGTTTGGAAATCTTGATATGTAACTCTTCGTGCTATATATATCAACGTATGATATGCAAATAAGTAAATTATAGGTTACATTGGTCAGTTATGCATAGGAGATTATTGACTTAGTATAGTTTATTTACATTGGTCAATGGCCAATTCTTATTAGTAGGTATTAGGTAGAGGTTAATTCCATTGGAACATGAGATTAACGAGTTCACAGAGTCTTGATGAAGTCATCAAGTGAGTTGTGTGAAGAATCTTCAGCTGAAACAGAGACTTTGAGTTTATCTTTCAAGCTGAGAGCTCTTCTCTTCATCTCTTCTCCTTCTTCATCCACCATTAACCTCTTCACAGCTCTCTCAACCACTCCTCTCTCTATCTCACCCTCCACTTGAATCCCTACCTTCCACACACATTCCAAGTACCTTGCATTCCCCTTTTGATCAGTCGTAAAAGGCCTACATATCATTGGAACTCCTTCACCAAGGCTTTCTAGAGTCGAGTTCCATCCACAATGACTCCAAAACGCTCCAACCGCAGAATGTGCAAGCACTTGCTTCTGCGGTGCCCATTTCACAATATAACCTCGCTCCAATGGTACCATCTTCCTAAACAACTCTTCCTCAGACATTTCAGAACTACGAATAGATCCTGGTCGGATCACCCACAAGAAAGATTGGTTACTACTAACCAACCCCGAAGCCATTTCCAATACTTCTTTAGTTTCCATCAATGTGAAACTTCCCAAGCTTATGTACACCACCGAGCTCGACTTTTGTTTGTTCAACCATTCTATGCAGCTCTCGTCTTCTTCTAGTAGACTCGTAGGAGGAGCTGAAGCCACCATATGAAGAGGGCCTATAGGATAAAACGAAATATCTAGTTCTTGTTGAAGCCACTCCAAAGATGAGATTTCTAGACACCTCACCGTGTTGATTATCACTGAGGAAGCTGTTCCTTTATAACATGTATTCTTAAACAACTCCACTGAGATTTCAACTGGTGCAAATGCTGAAGTTGGTAAGTCTTTGTACCTTATTGGATACAACTCTGGTACTAGCTCTTCTTCTCGCCCACCGCCTTCTACAAAAACCATGCTGTTAAACGCGAACACATGAATAGGTGTTTGAAAACAATAGAGAGACACATACTAGTAGAATTATATACCCTTAAGCTGAGCCAAACCATCTTTCGCATAGAGTTTGAACATGACAAAGCGACAAACAAAAGCCGAAGCACTTGTAGTACTTAGAATAACATTATGAAGCTTAAACTCTTTAACCGCTGCTTCAACAAAGTACATGAACTCATCATAGATAACACAAACGATCTCTTCATTAATACTTTGTTGCTTTACCAAAAACTGACCTAACCAATCCTTAAAGCTCACATAACACTCGTTCGCTAGCTTAATCATAAACCTTCCTGGTCCTAGATTCTTAAGATCAGACTCTTGTAAGCTCTCTGGGATGGTGACAAACTGAAAATCAGACAAATGATTTGAAGGGTTTAAGTAGTTGAACTTGGTTTGAGCAATTGTAACTGAGAAACCTTTAAAGTGAAGAGCTTTTGCAAGTTGAATAATTGGAGTAATATGTCCTTGTGCTGGAGCTGGAATCAATAGTACCCTTCTCCTCCTCGCTAGCTTCTCCTCCATTTTCTAACCTAAGAAATTGTTAAAAATTTCTGGTACGCTATCAAATTGAGAAAACTTTTGTGAATCATGATCACATTGAAAAAGAAAAAGAACCCCAAATGTTAGGGTTCGTGTTTGATTTCAATTCATTGCTTGAAAAAACTTCTTTCTTTGGAGTCAATGGGCTGAAAGGGTCTATATGCTTGATACAGCCCATTTAAGCTCAACGTGATATAATTGGCCCATTCGTATTTGAATTTGATTTACTTGTCATACACATGAAAACATCAAAACACGAGTCCGTTATCCGGACGTCAGGGAATATCTGGTCTATATTTGGATATGTGCTTTTTGTATTTTTTTTCATCTATTATTAAAGATAATTTATCTAATTATATTAAGATGATATAACTATATGCAAATATATAGTATATTCGATTACGATGAACAATATTTTTCAAATGATTTCACGATATAAATTCTTTTCGACAAGCGGTTATACAGATACGACATCCTTATGATAGACAAGCTATCTCCGCAATACTCAAATCTACAACGGACGGTTCTGTACAACATGCATATGATGAACAAATTCTCTCCGCAACTCACGAGACCACGACGGACGACTCTATTTGCAGCACTCTAAAACTTCTGAAAAGCTTTGCATTTATTAATCTACAAGAAACATCGTCTTCTAGGAATCAAATCCATACCTGATATAGAAACCTTTAAACCATTAACCAATGGCCAGAGGTGCTTCCACGGATATGTTGCTTTTAGAAAATAAAATTTTATATCCTTAAAAACATCACGATATATGCAAATATTTGGATGAGGATTAATTATCTCAAAAGTGTGTGCCTAATGACTATAACTTGTCAAGTATTGATCGAGTCATTAAATTAAATCATGATTTTTTTAGTAAATAAGTGTTTTACACATGTTATAAATATTACAAGATGATCAAATAAAAAGCTATGGGGCAGTTAAAAACACATTATCTATATTATTAAAAAGGAACCACTATTTAAAAGAAACATTAGAGTTTTAAAATATTTACATATAATGCTACTGAATCTAAGAAGAAGAAAAATTCATTAATGGCTAAAATGTCTTCGTATCTTAACTTATGTTCATGTATCCAAACCCAATTAAAAGATTTTTAAAATATTAATTAATAAATAAAAGATTTTATATAATCAGAAAATCTCTAACAAAATCTTTTATAATAAGATTTCTGTGTAAATTAAAGATTTTGTTAACCTATAATAATAAATTGAATACTATAATTTATTTTTCAAAGTCTGAATCTTCCTTATATGTTTAATATTAATACGTTTATAAAGAAACATATTATTTAAAATATAGCAAATCTATATATATATATATATTAATATGACGTTTCTTTATAGGAAGATAATATAGTTACAAGTATTAATATATAAAATTTAGTAATAACAATTATTACTATTAAAATAACATTATAAACATTATTTTTAGTTAACACGGGATAAGAATTTTGGATAACGGTACGGGATTAGAAAATTTGTGTAGGTAAATTCAATTCTCAAATTATCACTAATTTTGGTAAGAGTTGACTACAAGACGGGTAAAAATCCACACATACGTGCGGTTTGATGTTGGTCAAAAATTCATATAACCCGCTGCGGGACGGGTCCAGGGTTGCAGGTTTGACCCGCTTGACAGGGCTAGCCCTGTCAATTTGATTCATAACCCGCGGGTCCTCGCCCATTAGATCTGCTGCAAGGCAGATGCAAGTCAATTTTTTTTTTTCAAATCGCGGATCGCGGGACCGGTGCGCATCATCATATTTTGTAAAATGGTTTAATAGTTTGAAAATTTTACTAAGTAGTTGTTTTTGCTTTTACACATTTTAACTTAGGAATACATAGGTTCAACGACAGTCCAATATTATTCATAAGAGTTTATTGACATCATCTGTTGAAACTATTTATTTATTAATTTTTCCACTTCCATGGTAGCAAAAAAAAAGAGTAGTTGAATCCGAACATGATGATTCTTGATATCCTTGATTTTTTATTATAAACTATCTAATATGCTCACATCAGTAGGCTTTCATCTATTCAAATTGTTTGACGTAATGGAGATAAATTTCTCAGAATAGTCTCTACTGTTTCATGAAACAAATAAATCTCATCGAGAAAGCAAATGAGTCGTGAGAATCAATTACACTTACAAAAATAATGTAAAATTTTGTAACAATAACGAAGATGTGGAGACTTCAATAAGATAATCATACTTGTGGAATTCTTGCAAAATTTTCGCTCTTAAACAAAACATAAGACTCGAAAAATAAGAAGAAAGTTTTGCAGCATGGTTGAAAAGTGTTAGAGATGGAAATGCACCCAAAGTGAAACAAAAGATGCAAATGAAGATGATGGTCAGATGGTGGTTATTGATCCTAAATTCCTAATGCAATCAAGTGAAAATCATATGTAAGACACATTTCAAGCCACAAAGGCAGAGAACATTTTTATCAAAAAGTACATATGCAACCATTACAGAGACAACAATCCTAACTCTATATTAAAATGATACATCATATTTTAATATACTTTAAACAAAATTAATCTTCAAATTTTCATTCTATATTAAATTTATTTTTCTAAAAACTTACATAAATAATACTAAAAGTATAAATAAAAACATATATGGTTAAAATAAACCAAAATAAAACATTATACAATACTCTAGCTACTTATAAAATTAAATAAATACAAAATATACTAAACCAATCGATAAAAATAAACCCGCGCGTAGCGCTGATAAAAGACCTAGTATTTTTAAAAATTGATCACTAATAAAATGACAAGTGTTGTCATCGTCTCTAGTGAGTTACTATAAATCTCTCATTTGAGGGACGGTCTCTTGTAATTTTTTTTTTCTTTCTTACTTTTCTATTTTCTATTATTTTAATAGGTTAGATACTCTTTTAGAGACCATAGATGGAGATGGTCTTAGATTGATCATTTGGATGGAATTGATGGATACCAAACAAACGAAGCCTTAGTATAGTTTTTTACATTGGTCGTTGACCCATTCTTATTAGTAGGTAGAGGTTAACTCCATTGGAACATGAGACTAACGAGTTCACAGAGTCTTGATGAAGTGATCAAGTGAGTTGTGTGAAGAACCTTGAGCTAAAACATAGACTTTGAGTTTCTCTTTCAAACCTAGAGCTCTTCTCTTCATCTCTTCTCCTTCTTCATCCATCGTTAACCTCTTCACAACTCTCTCTACCGCTCCTCTATCTAGCTCATCCTCAACTTGAATCCCTACTTTCCAGACACATTCCAAGTATCTTGCATTCCTTATTTTTCATCTATTTGTAGTTTTTAATTTATGTTTTTCGTATTTCTACACTTCATCTTAATATTTATTTATTTATTATTCAGATTTACCTGTTTACATATTTATTTTTTCAAATCATTGTAGTCATCATTTGAATTTGATTTGGTGTTTAAATGGAATTCTTAATACTTTAATTTCAATTACAAAAGATGTTCTTTTTTGAAAAATACTAAACAGAATTTATTTAAGTATATAATAAAAATATAGTATTTTATTTATTTGAAAAGTCTAATATTTTGACATTCTCTCATATAAAAAATATCAAAATAAATTATTTATTTTATGGATGAAAATTAAAATTTGATAAGTCCAAAAGATTGAGTTATTGAATCAAAAGAGTTGAATATTGGTATATATATATATATATATAACTTACCTAACTTAGGAAATTGTTTTTATTATATGTCTACTACATACCATAATATGTAAAAATTTATTACATACCTAACACATACCATAATATGTAAAAAGTTCATCTTTTGTTTTTGGTAGAAATTATCTCCCAAGTCACTAAAGTTTCATGAATATTGTTATTACAATTCACAAGTGAACATGACTAGTTTATCTTTAATTTGACTATATTGAACTACTCATCTCAAAATCTTAAATTTACAACAGTACTCAAAATCTTTAAATTGTGTATAAACAATAACAATATATTTTTAATTGCACAATAGTTTTCTATTTGATTGGATTATAATATCTATAACATGTGTACACAATTTATTTACAAAAAAAAAGATTTAATTGAAGAAGTGCATTAATTTAATAACTTGACCAAATATTTGACCTTATAGTCATGTATTTTTTTTAATTCTACAAGTCATTAATAGTTTTGTACTTTTTAAATTGTTTCTTACTTTTTGTTGATTTAGTGAGTTAAAATTTAAGGAATACACCCTTTTAAGCACTCATTTCTCTCATCTTTTATCATCTTCTCTAAGTCTCGATTATTTCTCATTTTTGGATTTTGGATAACTTTTCAACCATTTGTGGTTTTCAATATTTGTTTTCTGTATTTCTGCTCTTGATCTTCATACTTCCTTGTTTCATAACCATATTTATTTTTTAAAATTTTCGTTCTCATATCATCGTAATTATCGCTTGAATTTCTTAGTGATCATCGCCCAACACATACCTTATCGATTTTTTTCTAATCACAACCACAAAAATCTTATCCCATTGATGTCAAACCAAAATTACGATTCCGTCAATCGGAATTCTGATATTACCCAAAATCTTCTGATTTACAGCTTTCCCACATATGAAATTCCATCAAACTATCCTTTCATGGGTATCGATATCTCCTCAAGTATCGATACTTTTGACAAGTCTATGAATACCATAACAAACAACAACAAAATCTATATGACCCATAACACCTCAATCTCTACAAATCGTAAAGGTATAATTGACAGTTTTCATGATTTTAGGGGGAATACAATATGGAAGGAGACTGTACACAACGAAGAGCTTACTAGCATCAACAACAGTTTTGAGGTAACTTTTGATCGGATGATCGATGAATCTCAGTCATATGATATGCTAGCGCGAAAAGGTATCCAAAACGCAACCAGAGAGATCATGAATCAGCGTGAAGATCAGAAGATTATAACAACTTATCAAAAGAATAACAAAAATTTGGTAAGAAAAGCAAATCTTTGAAGAAAGATAACATCATCAAAGGGAAATGGGATGAATCTGAGGACAGGCAAGTCTTCATACTTTTATCTCATAAATATAAAAACTAAAAGTAATATTCAATTCAATCCTTGAAATTCTCATACTATATTTTATATTGTGTACTATTTTATTTTTTAAAGATGTTATAGTATCTCTGTCATTTATAGAAAATTGAAAGAAATAATGGAGGTTTATGGGAACAAAAAATGGAGAATGATTGCAAAAAAACTTGAAGGGCGAGAAGGAAACCAATGTAGAGAAAGGTGGTACAACCATCTTCGTCATGACATCAAGGTGATCTTACCCTTCAAATTTTTAATCTTCATACTTTTTATGCTTATATTTGTATATGTGTGCATGTGTACCCGTATATAAGAACAATCACAATTTATATGTATCTATGTACATAAGGTTACAAATATATGAATTTATGATGCATCATCATGATTAATTTTCCGTAAGTATATAAATCTGTTAGTGTAAATAAAACTATTTGCTTATACATATGAGTTTGTACATATTTATAATATATATGTATCAACATATACTTTACAATTTATATAGTTTAGTTGGTGGTGGCACTGACAATTCAATCACAATAGTTTCAGAAGTTCATATATAAGTGGTACACATATATGATATTTACAATCAATATGAAACTTAAAGCAAAATAATATTATAGAATTTGTTTTCTCAAAGATTTTATAACTTGTAATCTTATGAAATTTGTAACTTTTTCAAGCATAAATATTCTACATCTTTTCTATATATAAGTAAATTCAAGTACAAAATTATGAACTCTATATTTTGTTTCCATCAATTAGATATTATATACATATAATTATATGAGCATGGTTTATATATATATGTATATACACTCAATTTTATATATAGTAATATATGATTTCAGAAAGATGCTTGGACTGAAGAAAAAGATCAGATATTGATTAAAGCTCACATGGTGGTTGGCACCAAATGGGTCAAGATCGCACAATAACTCCCTGGAAGGAGTGAAAACACTATCAAGAACCATTGGAACACTACAAAACGTTGGATGCAGAAACATGATGATGAAAATGCAATCCCATCTGACAGATGATGAAAATGCAATCCCATCTGACAGGAGCATCTTCGAAAACTATATAAGGAGTGTAATAGTAAACAAAGCTGATCATCCAAAGGCCATTGAAACTAATGATAAAATCACAAACACTACAAATGATGACTATAAAGGTATGCTTTATGGAGAGATGAACTTGAGTCTAGATGCTAGAATGCATACTGTTGAACCATTGGTAGACGTGTCTACAATATCACCTTATGTTCCAATGCCAAAAACATTCATATGGGAGGATTACACTACAGAGGTATGTGAACACATGGATTACACTGAGATGTTGATGGATGGATGAGAATAATTTACAATGAAGGAAGCTTCCTTGATCAAGATATTTTCTCATTATCATCTCAGGTTACATATCTATCTACATTTCTATGTATCTTTTATAATACATATATTATATGTTATATTATGTGGTGTAATATTTTGACTAAGCAACCAAGAATTTTTATCATATGTCTTATTTAATGAAGCATTTGTATATTACAGTTATATGCGCACTTAAAACTATATTACAATTATATGCGCATTTAAACTTATATTGAATGAGAATTGCATAAGTATTTTTGTATACAAGAAAAATTATGGTATGATTATTAATTTCTCTAAATAGAATTTCAGCTATTTACTAGCACCAAAAATTAATTTGTAAAATCCAACCAAAAATTTTTGAAACTCATATATGACACAAAAAGTGGAAACAACACAACTCCGACCCTTGCTAGAGACAATGCCAAGAGGGATGCTCATCTTTAATTTTATTTTTTGTTTGCTTTGAACTTAGTGCACTAACGACACTAACGGAGGGGGGGGGGAGGTGGTGTTAATCTGTTTGCACTCGTGTTTCTATTTTTCAACCATTAGGCCTTAGAAATTTTAATGAATCCTCGTTATATTCCAATAAGGTTTCGGAAATATTCCGATAAGGATTCGAAAATATTCCGCCTTGTTCTGCAAAGATAAAGATTTGGAAATGTCACGAAAATATTTTTGACACAAAATTTAAAGGAAAATTAACAAAAATGTTAATAGAAATTTGAAATCCTTGGAGAAGGTGTTACTATGGACGCATATCTTTTAAGCGGGCAAGCTTTGGTTCTATACAACTTTTGGATGATAAAATGGGCTTTAGTCTAATACCCAAATAGGTGAAAATTCAACAAATTTCTTCTATCCTTCGATGAAGCTCTCGGGACTGGGTTTAACAACAAAGACAAAGTTTTTGTGGGGATATTTTTTGGTGATCATTGGTTACGTTTCCTTCTTCGGATTTGTCATTGCATCCATGCCGTCGACGAATGATAGGCACTCTTGCTTCTTGATTCCATTGACTCTACAAGTTATAATGGTTATTGTCTACTTTCATTTTTTCACTTATTCAAAATGATGTCAATTTTTTTAAAAGAAAAACCAAGTACTAAACCGCCCGATTTGGCCAATTAATACCGAATTTGAAAGCCTAAACCAATAAACCGATTTGATTCACCGATTTTCCTAAAATCAGGGTGCTTGGAGACTCATGAGTAAGTTCAATTTTTTGAACCATACTAAGCCGATTTTTTGAACCATACTAAGTTCAATTTCATTCTCTCTTGACATGGGTAAGAGAGAAGCAATGGATGTGAATTTTGGATTCAATTGACACAATTTTGTTATCATGGATTCATTCAACAGTTTGATACATTTATGTCAATGTTCAAGAAAGCGATAGGCGTTAAATGGGCGATGACCATGCGCTTGGAATCTAATAAAAGTATCTATTAGAAAAATAAAAATATTAAATCGTAAGCATTTGTTTAATTCCTATCAAACCTCTGTGTTTAGTACTGCAAACAATTTACTTTCTATGTTTACAGGGGTACAGTCAAATAAACGTTAATGATGCAAATGATAGCAACATTATTTTTACAAGTAAAGTTTTTTCACAAATATATATTGAAATTTTGAGATATTAATATAATTCAGATTCAGACCATTTTTTGTCCGAACAAAGATAATGTTTTTTGTTTTTTTTTTTTTTGGTCGAAGAGATCTAGGAAAAAAAGAAACAAAAGATTATTCATTA
>CM051371.1:20526575-20573292 GCA_028015245.1 Cardamine occulta | reverse complement strand
AAAAGTCAACATTTGTGTGCTAAGAGGATGTGGCTCAAGTGGGATTGCTTCTCCATTAAGGAATCATGATGTGTGGCTGAGATAAGCTCTAGGAACAAGGACGGTAGTTCCCGACACTTGACGGATCCCGGGAAGTCACGGGATGAATAGTGACCACGGTTCACGGAAGACAAAGATACTTGCCCAAACCAAGAAGAAGAAGATCCGTGTAGTGATTAGGAGTTTCGTGACGGTTTGTGTCACGGAATGAATAGTGCCCCGGGATGAATAGTATCCCGAGGGCTAGATATTTGTGTCTCCCACTTGTTCCACATGTGTGGTGGACAAGTGTGGAATTTGTATCCACATGTTTATGTGGTTGTGATTTAATCACATGGATTGTATGTGATAAATCATATATATGTTTGTATGTGGTGTTATTTTTAATTAAGTGAGAAGAATTTTAGAAAAAAAAAAAAAAAAAAAAAAAACATCTCTCATCTCTCTCTCTTGTTCTTCCCCAACGTGAGAAGAAGAGATTTGTGGGTGTGAGGATTTTGATTTTCTTCTCAATTTTCTACAGTTTCAGCCTCCATATGTGTCTTCTTGCTACAACTCCCAAATTCACCATTAGAAATTTCTATGATATTCAAATAACTAACAAAACTGTGGGATAAGCTATAATGCTTTTTTCTTACTTTGACTCTCTTTTCCACCTTGGTAGCATGCTTCCACTACTTTGAGACTACAACACTTCTATTCACTCTCATTTTTATCTTGAAGGGTTATAACTCCGTTGTTGGGATTCTCAGCTTGAAAATGGTCAAATCCTAGGAAATGAAAGCTTTGATTCTTTATATTAACATCAGTAGGTGTAGTTTCAGCCTCCATATGTGTCTTCTTGCTACAACTCCTAAATTCACCATTAGAAACTCCTATATGACATTCAAATAACTAACAAAACTGTAGGATAAGCTATAATGTTTTTTTCTTACTTTGACTTTCTTTTTCACCTTGGTAGCATGCTTCCCCTATTTTGAGACTACAACACTTCTATTCTGTCTCATTTCTATCTTGAAGGGTAATAACTCCGTTTTTGGGATTCTTAGCTTGAAAATGGTTAAATCCTAGGAAATGAAAGCTTTGATTCTTCATATTCACATCAATAGGTGTAGTTTTAGCCTCCATATGTGTCTTCTTGCTACAACTCCCAAATTCACCATTAGAAACTCCTATGACATTCAAATAACTAACAAAACTGTGGGATAAGCTATAATGCTTTTTTTTTACTTTGACTTGCTTCTCCACCTTTGTAGGATGCTTCAACTACTTTGAGACTACAACAATTCTATTCACTCTCAGTTTTATCTTGAAGGGTCATAACGCCGTTTTTGGGATTCTCAGCTTGAAATAGGTCAAATCCTAGGAAATGAAAGCTTTCATTCTTCATATTCACATCAATAGGTGTCGTTTCAGCCTCCATATGTGTCTTCTTGCAACAACTCCTAAATTAACCGTTAGAAACTCCTATGACATTCAAATAACTAACTAAACTATGGGATAAGCCATAATGCTTTTTTCTTACTTTGACTTTCTTTTCCACCTTGGTACCATACTTCCCCTACTTTGAGACTACAACACTTCTATTTACTCTCATTTCTATCTTGAAGGGTCATAATTCTTTTTTTGGGATTCTCAGCTTGAAAATGGTCAAATTTTAGGAAATGAAAGCTTTGATTTTTCATATTCACATCAATAGGTGTAGTTTCAGCCTCCATATATGTCTTCTTGCTACAACTCCTAAATTCACCATTAGAAACTCCTATGACATTCAAATAACTAACAAAACAGTAGGATAAGCTATAATGATTTTTTCTTACTTTGACTTTCTTTTCCACCTTGGTAGCATGCTTCCCCTACTTTGAGACTACAACACTTCTATTCAGTCTCATTTCTATCTTGAAGGGTAATAACTCCGTTTTTGGGATTCTTAGCTTGAAAATGGTCAAATCCTAGGAAATGAAAGCTTTGATTCTTCATATTCATATCAATAGGTGTAGTTTCAGCCTCCATATGTGTCTTCTTGCTACAACTCCCAAATTCACCATTAGAAACTTCTATGACTTTCAAATAACTAAGAAACTGTGGGATAAGCTATAATGCTTTTTTTTTCTTTGACTTGCTTTTCCACCTTTGTAGGATGCTTCAACTACTTTGAGACTACAACACTTCTATTCACTCTCATTTCTATCTTGAAGGGTCATCACTCCGTTTTTGGGATTCTTAGCTTGAAAATGGTCAAATTCTAGGAAATGAAAGCTTTGATTCTCCATATTCACATCAATAGGTGTTGTTTCAGCCTCCATATGTGTCTTCTTGCCACAACTCCAAAATTCACCATTAGAAACTTCTATGACATTCAAATAACTAACAAAACTATGGGATAAGCTATAATGCTTTTTTCTTACTTTGACTCTCTTTTCCACCTTGGTAGCATGCTTCCACTACTTTGAGACTACAACACTTCTATTCATTCTCATTTTTATCTTGAAGGGTTATAACTCCGTTTTTGGGATTCTCAGCTTGAAAATGGTCAAATCCTAGGAAATGAAAGCTTTGATTCTTTATATTCACATCAATAGGTGTAGTTTCAGCCTCCATATGTGTCTTCTTGCTATAACTCCTAAATTCACCATTAGAAACTTCTATGACATTCAAATAACTAACAAAACTGTAGGATAGACTATAATGTTTTTTTCTTACTTTGACTTTCTTTTTCACCTTGGTAGCATGCTTTCCCTATTTTGAGACTACAACACTTCTATTCAGTCTCATTTATATCTTGAAGGGTAATAACTCCGTTTTTGGGATTCTTAACTTGAAAATGGTCAAATCCTAAGAAATGAAAGCTTTGATTCTTCATATTCACATCAATAGGTGTAGTTTTAGCCTCCATATGTGTCTTCTTGCTACAACTCCCAAATTCACCATTAGAAACTCCTATGACATTCAAATAACTAACAAAACTGTGGGATAAGCTATAATGCTTTTTTTTTACTTTGACTTGCTTCTCCACCTTTGTAGGATGCTTCAACTACTTTGAGAGTACAACAATTCTATTCACTCTCAGTTTTATCTTGAAGGGTCATAACGCCGTTTTTGGGATTCTCAGCTTGAAAAAGGTCAAATCCTAGGAAATGAAAGCTTTCACTCTTCATATTCACATCAATAGGTGTCGTTTCAGCCTCCATATGTGTCTTCTTGCTACAACTCCTAAATTAACCATTAGAAACTCCTATGACATTCAAATAACTAACAAAACTGTGGGATAAGCCATAATGCTTTTTTCTTACTTTGACTTTCTTTTCCACCTTGGTACCATACTTCCCCTACTTTGAGACTACAACACTTCTATTTACTCTCATTTCTATCTTGAAGGGTCATAACTCTTTTTTTGGGATTCTCAGCTTGAAAATGGTCAAATTTTAGGAAATGAAAGCTTTGATTTTTCATATTCACATCAATAGGTGTAGTTTCAGCCTCCATACGTGTCTTCTTGCTACAACTCCTAAATTCACCATTAGAAACTCCTATGACATTCAAATAACTAACAAAACTGTAGGATAAGCTATAATGCTTTTTTCTTACTTTGACTTTCTTTTCCACCTTGGTAGCATGCTTCCCCTACTTTGAGACTACAACACTTCTATTCAGTCTCATTTCTATCCTGAAGAGTCATAACTCTGTTTTTGGGATTCTAAGCTTGAAAATGGTCAAATTCTAGGAAATGAAAGCTTTGATTCTTCATATTCACATCAATAGGTGTTCTTTCAGCATCCATATGTGTCTTCTTGCTACAACTTCCAAATTCACCATTAGAAACTTCTATGACATTCAAATAACTAACATAACTGCGGGATACGCTATAATGCTTTTTTCTTACTTTGACTATCTTTTCCTCCTTGAGAGCTTGCTTCCACTACTTTGAGACTACAACACTTCTATTCACTCTCATTTTTATCTTTAAAGATTATAACTCCATTTTTGGGATTCTTAGCTTGAAAATGGTCAAATCCTAGGAAATGAAAGTTTTGATTCTTCATATTCACATCAATAGGTGTTGTTTCAGCCTCCATATGTGTCTTCTTGCTATAACTCCCAAATTCACCATTAGAAACTTCTATGACATTCAAATAACTAACAAACTGTGGGATAAGCTATAATGCTTTTTTTTCTTTGACATGCTTCTCCACCTTTGTAGGATGCTTCAACTACTTTGAGACTACAACACTTCTATTCACTCTTATTTCTATCTTGAAGGGTCATCACTCCGTTTTTGGGATTCTTAGCTTGAAAATGGTCAAATTCTAGGAAATGAAAGCTTTGATTCTCCATATTCACATCAATAAGTGTTGTTTCAGCCTCCATATGTGTCTTCTTGCTACAACTTCCAAATTCACCATTAGAAACTTCTATGACATTCAAATAACTAACAAAACTGTGGGATAAGCTATAATGCTTTTTTCTTACTTTGACTCTCTTTTCCACCTTGGTAGCATGCTTCCACTACTTGGAGACTATAACACTTCTATTCACTCTCATTTTTATCTTGAAGGGTTATAACTCTGTTTTTGGGATTCTCAGCTTGAAAATGGTCAAATCCTAGGAAATGAAAGCATTGATTCTTTATATTCACATCAATAGGTGTAGTTTCAGCCTCCATATGTGTCTTCTTGCTATAACTCCTAAATTCACCATTAGAAACTCCTATGACATTCAAATAACTAACAAAACTGTAGGATAAGCTATAATGTTTTTTTCTTACTTTGACTTTCTTTTTCACCTTTGTAGCATGCTTCCCCTATTTTGAGACTACAACACTTCTATTCAATCTCATTTCTATCTTGAAGGGTAATAACTCCGTTTTTGGGATTCTTAGCTTGAAAATGGTCAAATCCTAGGAAATGAAAGCTTTGATTCTTCATATTCACATCAATAGGTGTAGTTTTAGCCTCCATATGTGTCTTCTTGCTACAACTCCCAAATTCACCAGTAGAAACTCCTATGACATTCAAATAACTAACAAAACTGTGGGATAAGCTATAATGCTTTTTTTTTACTTTGACTTGCTTCTCCACCTTTGTAGGATGCTTCAACTACTTTGAGACTACAACACTTCTATTCACTCTCAGTTTTATCTCGAAGGGTCATAACGCCGTTTTTGGGATTCTCAGCTTGAAAAATGTCAAATCCTAGGAAATGAAAGCTTTCATTCTTCATATTCACATCAATAGGTGTAGTTTCAGCCTCCATATGTGTCTTCTTGCTACAACTCCTAAATTAAAAATTAGAAACTCCTATGACTTTCAAATAACTAACAAAACTGTGGGATAAGCCATAATGCTTTTTTCTTACTTTGACTTTCTTTTCAACCTTGGTAGCATGCTTCCTCTACTTTGAGACTACAACACTTCTATTCACTCTCATTTTTATCTTGAAGGGTTATAACTCCGTTTTTAGGATTCTTAGCTTGAAAAAGGTCAAATCCTAGGAAATGAAAGCTTTCATTCTTCATATTCACATCAATAGGTGTCGTTTCAGCCTCCATATGTGTCTTCTTGCTACAACTCCCAAATTCACCATTAGAAACTTCTATGACTTTCAAATAACTAACAAACTGTGGGATAAGCTATAATGCTTTTTTTTTTCTTTGACTTGCTTCTCCACATTTGTAGGATGCTTCAACTACTTTGAGACTACAACACTTTTATTCACTCTCGTTTCTATCTTGAAGGGTCATCACTCCGTTTTTGGGATTCTTAGCTTGAAAATGGTCAAATTCTAGGAAATGAAAGCTTTGATTCTTCATATTCACATCAATATGTGTTGTTTCAGCCTCCATATGTGTCTTCTTGCTACAACTCCTAAATTCACCATTAGAAACTCCTATGACATTCAAATAACTAACAAAACTGTAGGATAAGCTATAATGTTTTTTTCTTACTTTGACTTTCTTTTTCACCTTTGTAGCATGCTTCCCCTATTTTGAGACTACAACACTTCTATTCAATCTCATTTCTATCTTGAAGGGTAATAACTCCGTTTTTGGGATTCTTAGCTTGAAAATGGTCAAATCCTAGGAAATGAAAGCTTTGATTTTTCATATTCACATCAATAGGTGTAGTTTTAGCCTCCATATGTGTCTTCTTGCTACAACTCCCAAATTCACCATTAGAAACTCCTATGACATTCAAATAACTAACAAAACTGTGGGATAAGCTATAATGCTTTTTTCTTACTTTGACTTTCTTTTCTACCTAGGTAGCATGCTTCCCCTACTTTGAGACTACAACACTTCTCTTTAGTCTCATTTCTATCTTGAAGGGTAATAACTCCATTTTTCTGATTCTCAGTTTGAAAATGGTCAAATCCTAGGAAATAAAAGCTTTGATTCTTCATATTCACATCAATAGGTGTAGTTTCAGCCTCCATATGTGTCTTCTTGCTACAACTCCCAAATTCACCATTAGAAACTTCTATGACATTCAAATAACTAACAAAACTGTGGGATAAGCTATGATGCTTTTTTCTTACTTTGACTTTCTTTTCCACCTTGGTAGCATGCTTCCACTACTTTGAGACTACAACACTTCTATTCACTCTCATTTCTATCTTGAAGGGTTATAACTCCGTTTTTGGGATTCTTAGCTTGAAAATGGTCAAATCCTAGGAAATGAAAGCTTTGATTCTTCATATTCACATCAATAGGTGTTGTTTCAGCCTCCATATGTGTCTTCTTGCTACAACTCCCAAATTCACCATTAGAAACTTCTATGACTTTCAAATAACTAACAAACTGTGGGATAAGCTATAATGCTTTTTTTTTTCTTTGACTTGCTTCTCCACATTTGTAGGATGCTTCAACTACTTTGAGACTACAACACTTTTATTCACTCTCGTTTCTATCTTGAAGGGTCATCACTCCGTTTTTGGGATTCTTAGCTTGAAAATGGTCAAATTCTAGGAAATGAAAGCTTTGATTCTTCATATTCACATCAATATGTGTTGTTTCAGCCTCCATATGTGTCTTCTTGCTACAACTCCTAAATTCACCATTAGAAACTCCTATGACATTCAAATAACTAACAAAACTGAAGGATAAGCTATAATGTTTTTTTTCTTACTTTGACTTTCTTTTTCACCTTGGTAGCATGCTTCCCCTATTTTGAGACTACAACACTTTTTCAGTCTCATTTCTATCTTGAAGGGTAATAACTCCATTTTTCGGATTCTTAGCTTAAAAATGGTCAAATCCTAGCAAATGAAAGCTTTGATTCTTCATATTCACATCAATAGGTGTAGTTTTAGCCTCCATATGTGTCTTCTTGCTACAACTCCCAAATTCACCATTAGAAACTCCTATGACATTCAAATAACTAACAAAACTGTGGGATAAGCTATAATGCTTTTTTCTTACTTTGACTTTCTTTTCCACCTAGGTAGCATGCTTCCCCTACTTTGAGACTACAACACTTCTCTTTAGTCTGATTTCTATCTTGAAGGGTAATAACTCCATTTTTCTGATTCTCAGTTTGAAAATGGTCAAATCCTAGGAAATAAAAGCTTTGATTCTTCATATTCACATCAATAGGTGTTGTTTCAGCGTCCATATGTGTCTTCTTGCTATAACTCCTAAATTCACCATTAGAAACTGCTATGACATTCAAATAACTAACAAACTGTGGGATAAGCTATAATGCTTTTTTTTTCTTTGACATGCTTCTCCACCTTTGTAGGATGCTTCAACTACTTTGAGACTACAACACTTCTATTCACTCTTATTTCTATCTTGAAGGGTCATCACTCCGTTTTTGGGATTCTTAGCTTGAAAATGGTCAAATTCTAGGAAATGAAAGCTTTGATTCTCCATATTCACATCAATAAGTGTTGTTTCAGCCTCCATATGTGTCTTCTTGCTACAACTCCAAAATTCACCATTAGAAACTTCTATGACATTCAAATAACTAACAAAACTGTGGGATAAGCTATAATGCTTTTTTCTTACTTTGACTCTCTTTTCCACCTTGGTAGCATGCTTCCACTACTTGGAGACTACAACACTTCTATTCACTCTCATTTTTATCTTGAAGGGTTATAACTCTGTTTTTGGGATTCTTAGCTTGAAAATGGTCAAATCCTAGGAAATGAAAGCTTTGATTCTTCATATTCACATCAATAGGTGTTGTTTCAGCCTCCATATGTGTCTTCTTGCTACAACTCCCAAATTCACCATTAGAAACTTCTATGACTTTCAAATAACTAACAAACTGTGGGATAAGCTATAATGCTTTTTTTTTTCTTTGACTAGCTTCTCCACATTTGTAGGATGCTTCAACTACTTTGAGACTACAACACTTTTATTCACTCTCGTTTCTATCTTGGAGGGTCATCACTCCGTTTTTGGGATTCTTAGCTTGAAAATGGTCAAATTCTAGGAAATGAAAGCTTTGATTCTTCATATTCACATCAATATGTGTTGTTTCAGCCTCCATATGTGTCTTCTTGCTACAACTCCTAAATTCACCATTAGAAACTCCTATGACATTCAAATAACTAACAAAACTGAAGGATAAGCTATAATGTTTTTTTCTTACTTTGACTTTCTTTTTCACCTTGGTAGCATGCTTCCCCTATTTTGAGACTACAACACTTCTATTCAGTCTCATTTCTATCTTGAAGGGTAATAACTCCATTTTTCGGATTCTTAGCTTAAAAATGGTCAAATCCTAGCAAATGAAAGCTTTGATTCTTCATATTCACATCAATAGGTGTAGTTTTAGCCTCCATATGTGTCTTCTTGCTACAACTCCCAAATTCACCATTAGAAACTCCTATGACATTCAAATAACTAACAAAACTGTGGGATAAGCTATAATGCTTTTTTCTTACTTAGACTTTCTTTTCCACCTAGGTAGCATGCTTCCCCTACTTTGAGACTACAACACTTCTCTTTAGTCTCATTTCTATCTTGAAGGGTAATAACTCCATTTTTCTGATTCTCAGTTTGAAAATGGTCAAATCCTAGGAAATAAAAGCTTTGATTCTTCATATTCACATCAATAGGTGTTGTTTCAGCCTCCATATGTGTCTTCTTGCTATAACTCCTAAATTCACCATTAGAAACTTCTATGACATTCAAATAACTAACAAACTGTGGGATAAGCTATAATGCTTTTTTCTTACTTTGACTTTCTTTTCCACCTTGGTACCATACTTCCCCTACTTTGAGACTACAACACTTCTATTCACTCTCATTTCTATCTTGAAGGGTCATAACTCTTTTTTTGGGATTCTCAGCTTGAAAATGGTCCAATTCTAGGAAATGAAATCTTTGATTTTTCCAATTCACATCAATAGGTGTAGTTTCAGCCTCCATATGTGTCTTCTTGCTACAACTCCTAAATTCACCATTAGAAACTCCTATGACATTCAAATAACTAACAAAACTGTGGGATAAGCTATAATGCTTTTTTTTTTACTTTGACTTGCTTCTCCACCTTTGTAGGATGCTTCAACTACTTTGAGACTACAACACTTCTATTCACTCTCAGTTTTATCTTGAAGGGTCATAACGCCGTTTTTGGGATTCTCAGCTTGAAAAATGTCAAATCCTAGGAAATGAAAGCTTTCATTCTTCATATTCACATCAATAGGTGTTGTTTCAGCCTCCACATGTGTCTTCTTGCTACAACTCCTAAATTAAAAATTAGAAACTCCTATGACTTTCAAATAACTAACAAAACTGTGGGATAAGCCATAATGCTTTTTTCTTACTTTGACTTTCTTTTCAACCTTGGTAGCATGCTTCCTCTACTTTGAGACTACAACACTTCTATTCACTCTCATTTTTATCTTGAAGGGTTATAACTCCGTTTTTAGGATTCTTAGCTTGAAAAAGGTCAAATCCTAGGAAATGAAAGCTTTCATTCTTCATATTCACATCAATAGGTGTCGTTTCAGCCTCCATATGTGTCTTCTTGCTACAACTCCCAAATTCACCATTAGAAACTTCTATGACTTTCAAATAACTAACAAACTGTGGGATAAGCTATAATGCTTTTTTTTTTCTTTGACTTGCTTCTCCACCTTTGTAGGATGCTTCAACTACTTTGAGAGTACAACACTTCTATTCACTCTCAGTTTTATCTCGAAGGGTCATAACGCCGTTTTTGGGATTCTCAGCTTGAAAAATGTCAAATCCTAGGAAATGAAAGCTTTCATTCTTCATATTCACATCAATAGGTGTAGTTTCAGCCTCCATATGTGTCTTCTTGCTACAACTCCTAAATTAAAAATTAGAAACTCCTATGACCTTCAAATAACTAACAAAACTGTGGGATAAGCCATAATGCTTTTTTCTTACTTTGACTTTCTTTTCAACCTTGGTAGCATGCTTCCACTACTTTGAGACTACAACACTTCTATTCACTCTCATTTTTATCTTGAAGGGTTATAACTCCGTTTTTGGGATTCTTAGCTTGAAAATGGTCAAATCCTAGGAAATGAAAGCTTTGATTCTTCATATTCACATCAATAGGTGTTGTTTCAGCCTCCATATGTGTCTTCTTGCTACAACTCCCAAATTCACCATTAGAAACTTCTATGACTTTCAAATAACTAACAAACTGTGGGATAAGCTATAATGCTTTTTTTTTTCTTTGACTTGCTTCTCCACATTTGTAGGATGCTTCAACTACTTTGAGACTACAACACTTTTATTCACTCTCGTTTCTATCTTGAAGGGTCATCACTCCGTTTTTGGGATTCTTAGCTTTGATTCTTCATATTCACATCAATAGGTGTTGTTTCAGCCTCCATATGTGTCTTCTTGCTACAACTCCCAAATTCACCATTAGAAACTTCTATGACTTTCAAATAACTAACAAACTGTGGGATAAGCTATAATGCTTTTTTTTTTCTTTGACTTGCTTCTCCACATTTGTAGGATGCTTCAACTACTTTGAGACTACAACACTTTTATTCACTCTCGTTTCTATCTTGAAGGGTCATCACTCCGTTTTTGGGATTCTTAGCTTGAAAATGGTCAAATTCTAGGAAATGAAAGCTTTGATTCTTCATATTCACATCAATATGTGTTGTTTCAGCCTCCATATGTGTCTTCTTGCTACAACTCCTAAATTCACCATTAGTAACTCCTATGACATTCAAATAACTAACAAAACTGAAGGATAAGCTATAATGTTTTTTTCTTACTTTGACTTTCTTTTTCACCTTGGTAGCATGCTTCCCCTATTTTGAGACTACAACACTTCTATTCAGTCTCATTTCTATCTTGAAGGGTAATAACTCCATTTTTCGGATTCTTAGCTTGAAAATGGTCAAATCCTAGCAAATGAAAGCTTTGATTCTTCATATTCACATCAATAGGTGTAGTTTTAGCCTCCATATGTGTCTTCTTGCTACAACTCCCAAATTCACCATTAGAAACTCCTATGACATTCAAATAACTAACAAAACTGTGGGATAAGCTATAATGCTTTTTTCTTACTTTGACTTTCTTTTCTACCTAGGTAGCATGCTTCCCCTACTTTGAGACTACAACACTTCTCTTTAGTCTCATTTCTATCTTGAAGGGTAATAACTCCATTTTTCTGATTCTCAGTTTGAAAATGGTCAAATCCTAGGAAATAAAAGCTTTGATTCTTCATATTCACATCAATAGGTGTAGTTTCAGCCTCCATATGTGTCTTCTTACTACAACTCCCAAATTCACCATTAGAAACTTCTATGACATTCAAATAACTAACAAAACTGTGGGATAAGCTATGATGCTTTTTTCTTACTTTGACTTTCTTTTCCACCTTGGTAGCATGCTTCCACTACTTTGAGACTACAACACTTCTATTCACTCTCATTTCTATCTTGAAGGGTTATAACTCCGTTTTTGGGATTCTTAGCTTGAAAATGGTCAAATCCTAGGAAATGAAAGCTTTGATTCTTCATATTCACATCAATAGGTGTTGTTTCAGCCTCCATATGTGTCTTCTTGCTACAACTCCCAAATTCACCATTAGAAACTTCTATGACTTTCAAATAACTAACAAACTGTGGGATAAGCTATAATGCTTTTTTTTTTCTTTGACTTGCTTCTCCACATTTGTAGGATGCTTCAACTACTTTGAGACTACAACACTTTTATTCACTCTCGTTTCTATCTTGAAGGGTCATCACTCCGTTTTTGGGATTCTTAGCTTGAAAATGGTCAAATTCTAGGAAATGAAAGCTTTGATTCTTCATATTCACATCAATATGTGTTGTTTCAGCCTCCATATGTGTCTTCTTGCTACAACTCCTAAATTCACCATTAGAAACTCCTATGACATTCAAATAACTAACAAAACTGAAGGATAAGCTATAATGTTTTTTTCTTACTTTGACTTTCTTTTCCAACTTGGTAGCATGCTTCCCCTATTTTGAGACTACAACACTTCTATTCAGTCTCATTTCTATCTTGAAGGGTAATAACTCCATTTTTCGGATTCTTAGCTTAAAAATGGTCAAATCCTAGCAAATGAAAGCTTTGATTCTTCATATTCACATCAATAGGTGTAGTTTTAGCCTCCATATGTGTCTTCTTGCTACAACTCCCAAATTCACCATTAGAAACTCCTATGACATTCAAATAACTAACAAAACTGTGGGATAAGCTATAATGCTTTTTTCTTACTTTGACTTTCTTTTCCACCTAGGTAGCATGCTTCCCCTACTTTGAGACTACAACACTTCTCTTTAGTCTGATTTCTATCTTGAAGGGTAATAACTCCATTTTTCTGATTCTCAGTTTGAAAATGGTCAAATCCTAGGAAATAAAAGCTTTGATTCTTCATATTCACATCAATAGGTGTTGTTTCAGCGTCCATATGTGTCTTCTTGCTATAACTCCTAAATTCACCATTAGAAACTTCTATGACATTCAAATAACTAACAAACTGTGGGATAAGCTATAATGCTTTTTTTTTCTTTGACATGCTTCTCCACCTTTGTAGGATGCTTCAACTACTTTGAGACTACAACACTTCTATTCACTCTTATTTCTATCTTGAAGGGTCATCACTCCGTTTTTGGGATTCTTAGCTTGAAAATGGTCAAATTCTAGGAAATGAAAGCTTTGATTCTCCATATTCACATCAATAAGTGTTGTTTCAGCCTCCATATGTGTCTTCTTGCTACAACTCCAAAATTCACCATTAGAAACTTCTATGACATTCAAATAACTAACAAAACTGTGGGATAAGCTATAATGCTTTTTTCTTACTTTGACTCTCTTTTCCACCTTGGTAGCATGCTTCCACTACTTGGAGACGACAACACTTCTATTCACTCTCATTTTTATCTTGAAGGGTTATAACTCTGTTTTTGGGATTCTTAGCTTGAAAATGGTCAAATCCTAGGAAATGAAAGCTTTGATTCTTCATATTCACATCAATAGGTGTTGTTTCAGCCTCCATATGTGTCTTCTTGCTACAACTCCCAAATTCACCATTAGAAACTTCTATGACTTTCAAATAACTAACAAACTGTGGGATAAGCTATAATGCTTTTTTTTTTCTTTGACTAGCTTCTCCACATTTGTAGGATGCTTCAACTACTTTGAGACTACAACACTTTTATTCACTCTCGTTTCTATCTTGGAGAGTCATCACTCCGTTTTTGGGATTCTTAGCTTGAAAATGGTCAAATTCTAGGAAATGAAAGCTTTGATTCGTCATATTCACATCAATAGGTGTAGTTTCAGCCTCCATATGTGTCTTCTTGCTACAACTCCTAAATTCACCATTAGAAAGTCCTATGACATTCAAATAACTAAAAAAGCTGTAGGATAAGCTATAAAGCTTTTTTCTTACTTTGACTTTTTTTCCACATTGGTAGCATGCTTCCCCTATTTTGAGACTACAACACTTCTATTCAGTCTCTATCTTGAAGGGTAATAACTCCATTTCTGGGATTCTTAGCTTAAAAACGGTCAAATTCTAGGAAATGAAAGCTTTGATTTTCATATTCACATCAATATGTGTTGTTTCAGCATCCATATGTGTCTTCTTGCTACAACTCCGAAATTCATCATTAGAAATTCCTATGACATTCAAATAACTAACAAAACTGTGGGATAAGCTATAATGCTTTTTTCTTACTTTGACTTTCTTTTCTACCTTGGTAGCATGCTTCCCCTACTTTGAGACTACAACACTTCTCTTTAGTCTCATTTCTATCTTGAAGGGTAATAACTCCATTTTTCTGATTCTCAGTTTGAAAATGGTCAAATCCTAGGAAATAAAAGCTTTGATTCTTCATATTCACATCAATAGGTGTTGTTTCAGCCTCCATATGTGTCTTCTTGCTATAACTCCTAAATTCACCATTAGAAACTTCTATGACATTCAAATAACTAACAAACTGTGGGATAAGCTATAATGCTTTTTTCTTACTTTGACTTTCTTTTCCACCTTGGTACCATACTTCCCCTACTTTGAGACTACAACACTTCTATTCACTCTCATTTCTATCTTGAAGGGTCATAACTCTTTTTTTGGGATTCTCAGCTTGAAAATGGTCCAATTCTAGGAAATGAAATCTTTGATTTTTCCAATTCACATCAATAGGTGTAGTTTCAGCCTCCATATGTGTCTTCTTGCTACAACTCCTAAATTCACCATTAGAAACTCCTTTGACATTCAAATAACTAACAAAACTGTAGGATAAGCTATAATGCTTTTTTCTTACTTTGACTTTCTTTTCCACCTTGGTAGCATGCTTCCCCTACTTTGAGACTACAACACTTCTATTCAGTCTCATTTCTATCTTGAAGTGTCATAACTCCGTTTTTGGGATTCTAAGCTTGAAAATGGTCAAATTCTAGGAAATGAAAGCTTTCATTCTTCATATTCACATCAATAGGTGTTGTTTCAGCATCCATATGTGTCTTCTTGCTACAACTTCCAAATTCACCATTAGAAACTTCTATGACATTCAAATAACTAACAAAACTGTGGGATAAGCTATAATGCTTTTTTCTTACTTTGAGTTTCTTTTCCACCTTGGTAGCATGCTTCCACTACTTTAGACTACAACACTTCTATTCATTCTCATTTTTATCTTGAAGGGTTATAACTCCGTTTTTAGGATTCTTAGCTTGAAAATGGTCAAATCCTAGGAAATGAAAGCTTTGATTCTTCATATTCACATCAATAGGTGTTGTTTCAGCCTCCATATGTGTCTTCTTGCTACAACTCCCAAATTCACCATTAGAAACTTCTATGACATTCAAATAACTAACAAACTGTGGGATAAGCTATAATGCTTTTTTTTTCTTTGACTTGCTTCCCCACCTTTGTAGGATGCTTCAACTACTTTGAGACTACAACACTTCTATTCACTCTCATTTTTATCTTGAAGGGTTATAACTCCGTTGTTGGGATTCTCAGCTTGAAAATGGTCAAATCCTAGGAAATAAAAGCTTTGATTCTTTATATTAACATCAATAGGTGTGGTTTCAGCCTCCATATGTGTCTTCTTGCTACAACTCCTAAATTCACCATTAGAAACTCCTATGACATTCAAATAACTAACAAAACTGTAGGATAAGCTATAATGTTTTTTTCTTACTTTGACTTTCTTTTTCACCTTGGTAGTATGCTTCCCCTATTTTGAGACTACAACACTTCTATTCAGTCTCATTTCTATCTGGAAGGGTAATAACTCCGTTTTTGGGATTCTTAGCTTGAAAATGGTCAAATCCTAGGAAATGAAAGCTTTGATTCTTCATATTCACATCAATAGGTGTAGTTTTAGCCTCCATATGTGTCTTCTTGCTACAACTCCTAAATTCACCATTAGAAACTCCTATGACATTCAAATAACTAACAAAACTGTGGGATAAGCTATAATGCTTTTTTCTTACTTTGACTTTCTTTTCCACCTTGGTAGCATGCTTCCACTACTTTGAGACTACAACACTTCAATTCACTCTCATTTTTATCTTGAAGGGTTATAACTCCGTTTTTAGGATTCTTAGCTTGAAAAAGGTCAAATCCTAGGAAATGAAAGCTTTCATTCTTCATATTCACATCAATAGGTGTCGTTTCAGCCTCCATATGTGTCTTCTTGCAACAACTCCTAAATTAACCGTTAGAAACTCCTATGACATTCAAATAACTAACAAAACTGTGGGATAAGCCATAATGCTTTTTTCTTACTTTGACTTTCTTTTCCACCTTGGTACCATACTTCCCCTACTTTGAGACTACAACACTTCTAGTTACTCTCATTTCTATCTTGAAGGGTAATAACTCCGTTTTTGGGATTCTTAGCTTGAAAATGGTCAAATCCTAGGAAATGAAAGCTTTGATTCTTCATATTCACATCAATAGGTGTAGTTTCAGCCTCCATATGTGTCTTCTTGCTACAACTCCCAAATTCACCATTAGAAACTTCTATGACATTCAAATAACTAACAAAACTGTGGGATAAGCTATAATGCTTTTTTCTTACTTTGACTTTCTTTTCGACCTTGGTAGCATGCTTCCACTACTTTGAGACTACAACACTTCTATTCACTCTCATTTTTATCTTGAAGGGTTATAACTCCGTTTTTGGGATTCTCAGCTTGAAAATGGTCAAATCCTAGGAAATGAAAGCTTTGATTCTTCATATTCACATCAATAGGTGTTGTTTCAGCCTCCATATGTGTCTTCTTGCTACAACTCCCAAATTCACCATTAGAAACTTCTATGACTTTCAAATAACTAACAAACTGTGGGATAAGCTATAATGCTTTTTTTTTTCTTTGACTTGCTTCTCCACATTTGTAGGATGCTTCAACTCCTTTGAGACTACAACACTTTTATTCACTCTCGTTTCTATCTTGAAGGGTCATCACTCCGTTTTTGGGATTCTTAGCTTGAAAATTTTCAAATTCTAGGAAATGAAAGCTTTGATTCTTCATATTCACATCAATATGTGTTGTTTCAGCCTCCATATGTGTCTTCTTGCTACAACTCCTAAATTCACCATTAGAAACTCCTATGACATTCAAATAACTAACAAAACTGAAGGATAAGCTATAATTTTTTTTTCTTACTTTGACTTTCTTTTTCACCTTGGTAGCATGCTTCCTCTATTTTGAGACTACAACACTTCTATTCAGTCTCATTTCTATCTTGAAGGGTAATAACTCCATTTTTCGGATTCTTAGCTTGAAAATGGTCAAATCCTAGCAAATGAAAGCTTTGATTCTTCATATTCACATCAATAGGTGTAGTTTTAGCCTCTATATGTGTCTTCTTGCTACAACTCCCAAATTCACCATTAGAAACTCCTATGACATTCAAATAACTAACAAAACTGTGGGATAAGCTATAATGCTTTTTTTTTACTTTGACTTGCTTCTCCACCTTTGTAGGATGCTTCAACTACTTTGAGACTACAACACTTATATTCACTCTCAGTTTTATCTTGAAGGGTCATAACGCCGTTTTTGGGATTCTCAGCTTGAAAAAGGTCAAATCCTAGGAAATGAAAGCTTTCATTCTTCATATTCACATAAATAGGTGTTGTTTCAGCCTCCATATGTGTCTTCTTGCTACAACTCCTAAATTAACCATTAGAAACTCCTATGACCTTCAAATAACTAACAAAACTGTGGGATAAGCCATATTGCTTTTTTCTTACTTTGACATTCTTTTCCACCTTGGTACCATAATTCCCCTACTTTGAGACTACAACACTTCTATTCACTCTCATTTCTATCTTGAAGGGTCATAACTCTTTTTTTGGGATTCTCAGCTTTAAAAAGGTCAAATTCTAGGAAATGAAAGCTTTGATTCTTCATATTCACATCAATAGGTGTTGTTTCAGCCTCCATATTTGTCTTCTTGCTACAACTCCTAAATTAACCATTAGAAACTCCTATGACATTCAAATAACTAACAAAACTGTGGGATAAGCCATAATGCTTTTTTCTTACTTTGACTTTCTTTTCCACCTTGGTACCATACTTCCCCTACTTTGAGACTACAACACTTCTATTCACTCTCATTTCTATCTTGAAGGGTCATAACTCTTTTTTTGGGATTCTCAGCTTGAAAATGGTCCAATTCTAGGAAATGAAATCTTTGATTTTTCCAATTCACATCAATAGGTGTAGTTTCAGCCTCCATATGTGTCTTCTTGCTACAACTCCTAAATTCACCATTAGAAACTCCTATGACATTCAAATAACTAACAAACTGTAGGATAAGCTATAATGCTTTTTTCTTACTTTGACTTTCTTTTCCACCTTGGTCGCATGCTTCCCCTACTTTGAGACTACAACACTTCTATTCAGTCTCATTTCTATCTTGAAGGGTCATAACTCCGTTTTTGGGATTCTAAGCTTGAAAATGGTCAAATTCTAGGAAATGAAAGCTTTCATTCTTCATATTCACATCAATAGGTGTTGTTTCAGCATCCATATGTATCTTCTTGCTACAACTTCCAAATTCACCATTAGAAACTTCTATGACATTCAAATAACTAACATAACTGCGGGATAAGCTATAATGCTTTTTTCTTACTTTGACTTTCTTTTCCACCTTGGTAGCATGCTTCCACTACTTTGAGACTACAACACTTCTATTCACTCTCATTTTTATCTTGAAGGGTTATAACTCCGTTTTTAGGATTCTTAGCTTGAAAATGGTCAAATCCTAGGAAATGAAAGCTTTGATTCTTCATATTCACATCAATAGGTGTTGTTTCAGCCTCCATATGTGTCTTCTTGCTACAACTCCCAAATTCACCATTAGAAACTTCTATGACGTTCAAATAACTAACAAACTGTGGGATAAGCTATAATGCTTTTTTTTTCTTTGACTTGCTTCCCCACCTTTGTAGGATGCTTCAACTACTTTGAGACTACAACACTTCTATTCACTCTCATTTCTATCTTGAAGGGTCATCACTCCGTTTTTGGGATTCTTAGCTTGAAAATGGTCAAATTCTAGGAAATGAAAGCTTTGATTCTTCATATTCACATCAATAGGTGTAGTTTCAGCCTCCATATGTGTCTTCTTGCTACAACTCCCAAATTCACCATTAGAAACTTCTATGACATTCAAATAACTAACAAAACTACGGGATAAGCTATAATGCTTTTTTCTTACTTTGACTTTCTTTTCCACCTTGGTAGCTTGTTTCCACTACTTTGAGACTACAACACTTCTATTCAGTCTCATTTCTATCTGGAAGGGTAATAACACCGTTTTTGGGATTCTTAGCTTGAAAATGGTCAAATCCTAGGAAATGAAAGCTTTGATTCTTCATATTCACATCAATAGGTGTAGTTTTAGCCTCCATATGTATCTTCTTGCTACAACTCTTAAATTCACCATTAGAAACTCCTATGACATTCAAATAACTAACAAAACTGTGGGATAAGCTATAATGCTTTTTTTTTACTTTGACTTGCTTCTCCACCTTTGTAGGATGCTTCAACTACTTTGAGACTACAACACTTCTATTCACTCTCAGTTTTATCTTGAATGGTCATAACACCGTTTTTGGGATTCTCAGCTTGAAAAAGGTCAAATCCTAGGAAATGAAAGCTTTCATTTTTCATATTCACATCAATAGGTGTTGTTTCAGCCTCCATATGTGTCTTCTTGCTACAACTCCTAAATTCACCATTAGAAACTCCTATGACATTCAAATAATTAACAAACTGTAGGATAAGCTATAATGCTTTTTTCTTACTTTGACTTTCTTTTTCACCTTGGTAGCATGCTTCCCCTACTTTGAGACTACAACACTTCTATTCAGTCTCATTTCTATCTTGAAGGGTCATAACTCCGTTTTTGGGATTCTAAGCTTGAAAATGGTCAAATTCTAGGAAATGAAAGCTTTCATTCTTCATATTCACATCAATAGGTGTTGTTTCAGCATCCATATGTGTCTTCTTGCTACAACTTCCAAATTCACCATTAGAAACTTCTATGACATTCAAATAACTAACATAACTACGGGATAAGCTATAATGCTTTTTTCTTACTTTGACTTTCTTTTCCACCTTGGTAGCATGCTTCCACTACTTTGAGACTACAACACTTCTATTCACTCTCATTTTTATCTTGAAGGGTTATAACTCCGTTTTTAGGATTCTTAGCTTGAAAATGGTCAAATCCTAGGAAATGAAAGCTTTGATTCTTCATATTCACATCAATAGGTGTTATTTCAGCCTCCATATGTGTCTTCTTGCTACAACTCCCAAATTCACCATTAGAAACTTCTATGACATTCAAATAACTAACAAACTGTGGGATAAGCTATAATGCTTTTTTTTTCTTTGACTTGCTTCCCCACCTTTGTAGGATGCTTCAACTACTTTGAGACTACAACACTTCTATTCACTCTCATTTCTATCTTGAAGGGTCATCACTCCGTTTTTGGGATTCTTAGCTTGAAAATGGTCAAATTCTAGGAAATGAAAGCTTTGATTCTTCATATTCACATCAATAGGTGTAGTTTCAGCCTCCATATGTGTCTTCTTGCTACAACTCCCAAATTCACCATTAGAAACTTCTATGACATTCAAATAACTAACAAAACTGCGGGATAAGCTATAATGCTTTTTTCTTACTTTGACTTTCTTTTCCACCTTGGTAGCTTGTTTCCACTACTTTGAGACTACAACACTTCTATTCACTCTCATTTTTATCTTGAAGGGTAATAACTCCGTTTTTGGGATTCTTAGCTTGAAAATGGTCAAATCCTAGGAAATGAAAGCTTTGATTCTTTATATTCACATCAATAGGTGTAGTTTCAGCCTCCATATGTGTCTTCTTGCTACAACTCCCAAATTCACCATTAGAAACTTCTATGACATTCAAATAACTAACAAACTGTGGGATAAGCTATAATGCCTTTTTTTTCTTTGACTTGCTTCCCCACCTTTGTAGGATGCTTCAACTACTTTGAGACTACAACATTTCTATTCACTCTCATTTCTATCTTGAAGGGTCATCACTCCGTTTTTGGGATTCTCAGCTTGAAAAAGGTCAAATCGTAGGAAATGAAAGCTTTCATTTTTCATATTCACATCAATAGGTGTTGTTTCAGCCTCCATATGTGTCTTCTTGCTACAACTCCCAAATTCACCATTAGAAACTCCTATGACCTTCAAATAACTAACAAAACTGTGGGATAAGCCATAATGCTTTTTTCTTACTTTGACATTCTTTTCCACCCTTGTACCATACTTCCCCTACTTTGAGACTACAACACTTCTATTCACTCTCATTTTTATCTTGAAGGGTTATAACTCCGTTTTTGTGATTCTAAGCTTGAAAATGATCAAATTCTAGGAAATGAAAGCTTTGATTCTTTATATTAACATCAATAGGTGTAGTTTCAGCCTCCATATGTGTCTTCTTGCTACAACTCCTAAATTCACCATTAGAAAGTCCTATGACATTCAAATAACTAAAAAAACTGTAGGATAAGCTATAATGCTTTTTTCTTACTTTGACTTTTTTTTCCACCTTGGTAGCATGCTTCCCCTATTTTGAGACTACAACACTTCTATTCAGTCTCATTTCTATCTTGAAGGGTAATAACTCCATTTTTGGGATTCTTAGCTTGAAAATGGTCAAATCCTAGGAAATGAAAGCTTTGATTCTTCATATTCACATCAATAGGTGTAGTTTCAGCCTCCATATGTGTCTTCTTGCTACAACTCCCAAATTCACCATTAGAAACTCCTATGACATTCAAATAACTAACAAAACTGTGGGATAAGCTATAATGCTTTTTTTTTTACTTTGACTTGCTTCTCCACCTTTGTAGGATGCTTCAACTACTTTGAGACTACAACACTTCTATTCACTCTCAGTTTTATCTTGAAGGGTCATAACGCCGTTTTTGGGATTCTCAGCTTGAAAAAGGTCAAATCCTAG
This sequence comes from Cardamine occulta, assembly GCA_028015245.1. Classification (NCBI taxonomy): domain Eukaryota; kingdom Viridiplantae; phylum Streptophyta; class Magnoliopsida; order Brassicales; family Brassicaceae; genus Cardamine; species Cardamine occulta. The sequence goes on along the minus strand of CM051371.1, from coordinate 20,551,306 downwards.
GAAATGAAAGCTTTCATTCTTCATATTCACATCAATAGGTGTTGTTTCAGCCTCCATATGTGTCTTCTTGCTACAACTCCTAAATTAACCATTAGAAACTCCCATGACCTTCAAATAACTAACAAAACTGTGGGATAAGCCATATTGCTTTTTTCTTACTTTGACATTCTTTTCCACCTTGGTACCATAATTCCCCTACTTTGAGACAACAACACTTCTATTCACTCTCATTTCTATCTTGAAGGGTCATAACTCTTTTTTTGGGATTCTCAGCTTTAAAATGGTCAAATTCTAGGAAATGAAAGCTTTGATTCTTCATATTCACATCAATAGGTGTTGTTTCAGCCTCCATATGTGTCTTCTTGCTACAACTCCCAATGTCACCATTAGAAACTTCTATGACATTCAAATAACTAACAAAACTGTGGGATAAGCTATAATGCTTTTTTTTTACTTTGACTTGCTTCTCCACCTTTGTAGGATGCTTCAACTAGTTTGAGACTACAACACATCTATTCACTCTCAGTTTTATCTTGAAGGGTCATAATGCCGTTTTTGGGATTCTCAGCTTGAAAAAGGTCAAATCCTAGGAAATGAAAGCTTTCATTCTTCATATTCACATCAATAGGTGTTGTTTCAGCCTCCATATGTGTCTTCTTGCTACAAATCCTAAATTAACCATTAGAAACTCCTATGACCTTCAAATAACTAACAAAACTGTGGGATAAGCCATAATGCTTTTTTCTTACTTTGACTTTCTTTTCCACCTTGGTACCATACTTCCCATACATTGAGACTACAACACTTCTATTCACTCTCATTTCTATCTTGAAGGGTCATAACTCTTTTTTTGGGATTCTCAGCTTTAAAATGGTCAAATTCTAGAAATGAAAGCTTTGATTTTTTCATATTCACATCAATAGGTGTAGTTTCAGCCTCCATATGTGTCTTCTTGCTACAACTCCCAAAGTTACCATTAAAAACTTCTATGACATTCAAATAACTAACAAAACTGTGGGATAAGCTATAATGCTTTTTTTTTACTTTGACTTGCTTCTCCACCTTTGTTGGATGCTTCAACTACTTTGAGACTACAACACTTCTATTCACTCACAGTTTTATCTTGAAGGGTCATAACGCCGTTTTTGGGATTCTCAGCTTGAAAAAGGTCAAATCCTAGGAAATGAAAGCTTTCATTCTTCATATTCACATCAATAGGTGTTGTTTCAGCCTCCATCAACACTTCTATTCAGTCTCATTTCTATCTTGAAGGGTAATAACTCCTTTTTTGGGATTCTTAGCTTGATAATGGTCAAATCCTAGGAAATGAAAGCTTTGATTCTTCATATTTACATCAATAGGTGTAGTTTTAGCCTCAATATGTGGCTTCTTGCTACAACTCCCAAATTCACCATTAGAAACTCCTATGTCATTCAAATAACTAACAAAACTGTGGGATATGATATAATGCTTTTTTTTTACTTTGACTTGCTTCTCGACCTTTGTAGGATGCTTCAACTACTTTAAGACTACAACACTTCTATTCACTCTTAGTTTTATCTTGAAGGGTCATAACGCCGTTTTTGGGATTCTCAGCTTGAAAAAGGTCAAATTCTAGGAAATGAAAGCTTTCATTCTTCATATTCACATCAATAGGTGTTGTTTCAGCCTCCATATGTGTCTTCTTGCTACAAATCCTAAATTAACCATTAGAAACTCCTATGACCTTCAAATAACTAACAAAACTGTGGGATAAGCCATAATGCTTTTTTCTTACTTTCACTTTCTTTTCCACCTTGGTACCATACTTCCCCTACATTGAGACTACAACACTTCTATTCACTCTCATTTCTATCTTGAAGGGTCATAACTCTTTTTTCGGGATTCTCAGCTTTAAAATGGTCAAATTCTAGGAAATGAAAGCTTTGATTTTTTCATATTCTCATCAATAGGTGTAGTTTCAGCCTCCATATGAGTCTTCTTGCTACAACACCCAAAGTCACCATTAGAAACTTCTATGACATTCAAATAACTAACAAAACTGTGGGATAAGCTATAATGCTTTTTTTTTACTTTGACTTGCTTCTCCACCTTTGTAGGATGCTTCAACTAGTTTGAGACTACAACACTTCTATTCACTCTCAGTTTTATCTTGAAGGGTCATAACGCCGTTTTTGGGATTCTCAGCTTGAAAAAGGTCAAATCCTAGGAAATGAAAGCTTTCATTCTTCATATTCACATCAATAGGTGTTGTTTCAGCCTCCATATGTGTCTTCTTGCTACAAATCCTAAATTAACCATTAGAAACTCCTATGACCTTCAAATAACTAACAAAACTGTGGGATAAGCCATAATGCTTTTTTCTTACTTTGACTTTCTTTTCCACCTTGGTACCATACTTCCCATACATTGAGACTACAACACTTATATTCACTCTCATTTCTATCCTGAAGGGTCATAACTCTTTTTTTGGGATTCTTAGCTTTAAAATGGTCAAATTCTTGGAAATGAAAGCTTTGATTTTTTCATATTCACATCAATAGGTGTAGTTTCAGCCTCCATATGTGTCTTCTTGCTACAACTCCCAAAGTTACCATTAAAAACTTCTATGACATTCAAATAACTAACAAAACTGTGGGATAAGCTATAATGCTTTTTTTTTACTTTGACTTGCTTCTCCACCTTTGTAGGATGCTTCAACTACTTTGAGACTACAACACTTCTATTCACTCTCTGTTTTATCTTGAAGGGTCATAACGCCGTTTTTGGGATTCTTAGCTTGAAAAAGGTCAAATCCTAGGAAATGAAAGCTTTCATTCTTCATATTCACATCAATAGGTGTTGTTTCAGCCTCCAAATGTGTCTTCTTGCTACAAATCCTAAATTAACCATTAGCAACTCCTATGACCTTCAAATAACTAACAAAACTGTGGGATAACCCATAATGCTTTTTTCTTACTTTGACTTTCTTTTCCACCTTGGTACCATACTTCCCCTATTTTGAGACTACTTCTATTTCCCCTACAAAAATAGGTGTTGTTTCAGCCTCCATCAACACTTCTATTCAGTCTCATTTCTATCTTGAAGGGTCATAACTCCGTTTTTGGGATTCTTAGGTTGAAAATGGTCAAATTCTAGGAAACGAAAGCTTTGATTCTTCATATTCACATCAATAGGTGTTGTTTCAGCCTCCATATGTGTCTTCTTGCTACAACTCCCAAATTCACCATTAGAAACTTCTATGACATTCAAATAACTAACAAAACTGTGGGATAAGCTATAATACTTTTTTTTTACTTTGACTTGCTTCTCCACCTTTGTAGGATGCTTGAAAAAGGTCAAATCCTAGGAAATGAAAGCTTTCATTCTTCATATTCACATAAATACGAATGAGGGTACAAATACTGAGAAGTGCAACCACACAATAAGTCGAAGGTGCCAATATTGTCCGAAGACTTAGGGTTCTCGTTGTCCGTACTAGATTTACTTACTAGCGTAGACGTGGTTTTGAAAAAGTAATTTTTATTAAAACTTTGATTACAAGAGCTAAGTAAGAGATTACAAAGAGTAGAGAGATTTGTAGAGAGATTTGTAGAGGGAGAAAGTTGTGCGAGAAATCGCTTGTGCTTCCTCTGATGGTAGAGTTGAGTATTTATAGGGGAAGTTGGGTGCTTGCTTATGTCATTGCTTGCGTCAGTGTGTTGCTACGTGTCGTCCTGTAGTGGTGCCGACATTTTGCTTACGTCATTGCTTACGTTTTGAGTGCTTGCTGTGTGTATAAGTGGGTCCCATATGTCGGAGGTGGGTCCCATATTCTTGGTGTTGCGATCTTGACTTCTTACATACATAGTCTTTTCATACAGCTATACTCTGTAGATTATTAGTTTTTTTGGGATATTACAAGTAGTAAATAAGGTACATAAGATACAGAGTCTACTAGAATATACATTGATTAACTTATCTGGATGTCTATACATCCAACATGCTTTTGAGCAAAGCATCAGCTATAAACGGATTTGATTATTCTTTACCGAGAGCCGTTTGCTTCGGAATAGCCTTAACTTTGATATTGCTATCAGGTGTTAAGATAACCTTATTATTAGGTTTTTTTTTTTTTTTTTTTTTTTTTTTTTAAAAAAAAATCAAATGGATCTTGGCCTAAGGGGCCACCATATGGATCGTCGGATTGTATAGTGTCAAATGATTGGTTATCGTCCTCTTCATCATCGGAGGATTCCATCTGTTGACTTATTGTGGCAATAATTTTTTGGAGCTTCGCTTGGCGAGGAAGAGGCGGATTTGGAAGAGCTGGATGAGTGAGTTGGACTTCGAGTCGATGCTTGAGTAGATGGTTTGTTTGGTGGTTGAGTAGATGGCTTGGGTTTAGAAGAAGAGGATGCAAGAAGCTGATCTGGTTTAAGGAGGGGTATTGATTTAGAGACAGCTTTTATAAGTCATGTGAACTTCTTTGCTTATCTGGAAGAATTTTTGGATATTGGTGAGAGAATATCGGTCAAGATTAAACTTGTCCCACCATTTGATGCGGAATTCTCGGAGTAAGGAACATGGCATGCCTGGGAGAAAGAGAGCAATGTTGAAATGCCATGAGCATATCCACGGGATTCCCATGTCAATATGGAAGGAAATAATGTTGAATGACCCAACAGGTTGTTGATTAATATATTTGAGGTAATAGGGGTAAGCGGTTTTGAGAAGATCGGTTGGGTAGATGTCATTGGTAGGGCCTAGCCAATGCCACCATTCGTAGAACCAGCCAGGGATAGTTTTTGGGCAGCTACGATCAAAGGAAATAAACCGAGGAATGATCGTAAGGTCGTAGGTAAAAGGTTCGGGAAAAAGCATTGATATAATCAATGTAAGAGTAGCCGTTAATATGGTAGCCAGGGGTAGAAAGGTTTGGTAGTATGGGTATGAATGAAACCAAGCTCTTGAATAGATTGGATCTGAAGAATTTTACAAGTTGAATAGGATATGAGATTAGGATCGTTTTTGGCGGGGTGATGAGTAATTTCAACAGAACCAGAGTCTACTAGAATATACTCATAGAAGGTTCTATTTTTGAGTACATTATCAGTAGGGTAAAGTCCGTCTGTATAAAAGACTTCGGTTGGTAAATGTTTGGAGTTCTTTGAGGGTAACAGTTTTTGTATCATGGGTCGTTAACAGATGTTGTCTTTGCGGGTTGAGGAAGTAATTGGACTTGGTCGTGGTTTGTATAGCAGAAGCTGGTTGAGCAGAGGTTTGGCCTTTTAAGGTGGTTACTGCCTTTACATAAGAAAGAGGAGGAAATTCGCAAGAGCCGAGAAAGTATTTTGATTACTCAGGAGGTTTACCCGAAGGTGGGGTTGGTTTTGATATAGTCCGATGCGGTCATCGGTTTATTGCTTTTAGGGTCTGTCATCTTGAATAGGTTGTTGTTGAATATTTGTTGTTTTTCCCTGCAAATATTCTCTTGTTAGAAAATCAGGCAAAGAATTATTTTCTCCTTTAATATATTGAATATCGAAATCAAAGACAGATAGAATAGCTTGCCATCTGGCAAATATTTGTTTAGAGACCAGGTTTTTAACATCTTTTTGTAATATTTCTTTTGCTGACTTACAGTCAACTCGTAATAAGAATTTTTTGTTGATTAAATCATCTTGAAATTTTGAAATACAATTAACTATGGAAAGTACTTCCTTTTTAACTGTTGAATAAGTTTGTTGGGGTCCTATCCAGACTCCAGAATGAAAACGTATTATAGACTCTTGGCTAAACTCTGATAGTTTTTGTTTCAGAATTCCTCCATAACCTATTTCCGAAGCATCAGTTTCAACTATCATATTAGCTTCAGGATTTGGAATAGACAGACATGGTAAGGTTTTTACTTGCAATTTAACCTGCTGTACTAACTTAGTATGTTGATTTGTCCATGGTTTAGGATTTTTTGTAGTCTTTGAAATAATGGTTGAATAGTTTTTTCTTAGATTAGGTAGAAAATCTGAAACATAGTTCAGACATCCTAGGAATCTTTGTAATTGAGTTTTTCCCTTAGTTCATCTGGGAATTTATCAGCAAATTCTATTGATCTTGATATGGGTGTCATAGTTCCTTGATATATGTTATGTCCTAAGAATCTGATTTTTGTTTGAAATAAATTCATTTTTTGTTTTGATAAGACTAATCCGTTATTTTTTACTATATTTAAAAATGTGATTAAATGGCTAAAGTGTTGGTCTATTGACGTTGAATATATTAAGACATCGTCAATATAGACTATAGCGAATGGTGAAGAATTATTGAATATATCATTCATAATATGTTGGAATTCAGATGGTGCATTTTTAAGTCCAAATGGCATTACATTCCATTCGTAATGTCCAAAAGGTACCGTGAATGCTGTTTTATATTTATCTTTTTCGTTAATTTGTATTTGCCAAAATCCACTTTTCATATCGAATTTTGAAAAGATTTTTGCATTGTATAATCTTTTTAATAGATCTCTTTTATTGGGTATTGGATATCTAATCCATTGTAATACATCATTTAATGGTTTGTAATTTATAACTAATCGTGGTACTCCACGTTCCTTTTCTGCTGCGTTATTAACATAAAATGCTGCACAACTCCAAGGTGACTTGGATGGTCGAATTAATTTTTTGTTTAATAAATCTTGTATTTCTTTTTGACATTGTTCTAGCAATGCTTTATTCATTTGAATAGGTCTTGCTTTAGTTGGTATAAGTTTCTCATTAAAATCTTTTATATAAGGTAGACTAACCGTATGTTGTTTTCGTTCCCAAAATGCATTGGGTAGATCAGAACATACTTGTTCGATTAATTTGTTTTCAATAGTTTTTATTTTGTTAATTATATAGGGAGATTTTAATTGTTCATCTATTTTTTTGTAAGAAATTTCATCCTGTAAATATTGAATATGTTTATGTTTTCCATTTATTAAGTTAATTGTTTTTTGTATTGTATTTTGTTGGAGTTCTAATATTTCTTTGGTTTTTATAGGTAACAAAAATTCGAATAACATTTTTGTCCCTACAACTTTTGTTGTTATACCATATTCGGATACTTTAAAAGGATAAATTTGAGTAAAGAATGGTGTTCCTAATATTACTTCTTGTGTTAAATCTTTAACTAGGATAAATTGGTTTTAAAACAATATCCTTGATTACAGATTTTTGCATGGTAATTTATATTTTACTTTTAAATTACTTCCATTGGCGCTAAAGGCGTTCAGTGGTTTTTTTCATAAAATTTAGTAGGTATAAGACCTTCTCGGATGCAGTTATAGTCTGCACCAGAATCTAGTAATGCTATTGTATTAATTTTGAAATCATGTCCTATATGTAATGTAATCTTAGTGTACCACTTTTGATAATTTATTTTATTAATGTTGTTTATATATTCTTCATTTTGTTCTAAGTGAGTATCATTATCTTCTAAATTTTTATTGCTTGAAGATGCTTGATTAAGGTTTGGTGACTCTATTAAAGATAGACGAGCGTCTATTTGTAATTGTTTTAAATCTTGTTGATTAACAAGTATTTGTAAATCTTTTATTTGAGTTTTAAGTTGTTTAACTTCATGTTGCAATTCACCAGTTGTTACTTGTTTAAATAAACTTTGAGTTGGATATTTTTCAAATATTTTATTTAGACTAAATGGTTGAGGAGTAGCTAATTGATTTTCTTGATATATGATATCTTTTAATTTTGTTAAATATTCCCTTTTAATATTAGGATCATTTATTTTGTCTATAATGTCTAATAAGAATTGTTTATTATTGTCTTTAGTTATTACGTTGATTACGTTACAATTACATAAATTATCAGAAATTTCTTGTGATTCAAGTAGAAGAATCACTTAAGTTTTCTATCTCATTTATTGAATTATTATTAGAAGACTCATTTTCTGATAATTCAGATTCTGATATTAATAATTTTGTTAATTTTTCTTGGATATCAGGTTGATCTTGGAATATTTCGTTTATTTTTTTCTTCATTTTGCAATCCGTGGATCTATGTCCAGGACGTTTGCAGTTCCAGCAAACTAGATTATTAGTAGATTTAAATTTATTGTATTTATTGAATGGTTTCTTTTGAAAATTCTTTTGTTTAGGATAGTTTGAAGAATTTTTATTATTAAAAGGTTTTTGGTAATGTTTTGGTTTTTGATAATACTTAATATTATTTGACCTATTATGCCTGTGTTTTAATCGTTTAATTCTTGATGGTGGATTAAGTCTTGAATATCCATATTGTTCGCAAAACGAACCCATTGTTTGTTTAAATTTGAATTTATCATTTCGTTTTTTTATCTTTATGTTCTTGACATAAAGCTAATCCTTCTTTTTTTAACAAATGCGAATAATTGGCCATATGTTATTGTATTCCAAGGGACAGGTTGTCCACCAGAATATTCTTTTAATTTATTGATTACTTTTTCAGCGAAAAAAGATGGTAATCCTGAAATAAATCGTTCTTTCCAAAAAGGTTGATTACAATCTTTTCTTTGAAATATATTTGTGACAAAAATATCTTTATACCATTTAAAATCGCCTAAAGTTGGACATCTTAAATTGGTTAAAATTATTTTCTTGCTTTCGGATTCCTCATTGGGATTTCCGACAAAATGCATAGTTATTGTATAAATTAAGACTTCTACTGCATTTTGATGTTCTATATCTTCAATAAACCCATCATCATCTTCTACCTTTTTTATTTCTACGTGATTAATTATTGAATCTTGAGTAGGTGTGTCTAGTGAGTTATCCCACCAATATTTTAAAGCTCCAGTAAAACCAGTTATTAGTAATACACATGCTTGTTTATCAGAATTACCTCTAGCTTTATAGGATATGGAAGCCATACCCATTTCCTGTAATACAGACATAATTTGGTATTCTGATTTGCCATCTATATTCCATTCATATATACCGTCTCCAGTATATACATTTCTATTTTGATTAGATTGTTCTTCATATAGTAAATCGGGTGGAGTATGTCTTTTATAATAGGGTTTATTTGATCTTATTTTATTTCTTATACGATTTATTTCTTGATCATCATTATCAGATTGAGTAGAGGATTGAATTGATTCATTTTCGTTTGCATCAATATTGTTGATTCCTTTACCCTTGTCTAAATTTGCTAATCTAGATGCGATTGATTTTAATATTTCATTTTCAGGAAATATTACTTGTCTATTTATAGGTTTAAATATAGGTGTAGATGTAGATGAAAAAGGATGTTGCATACTTTGTTCTAATTTATTATATTCATTCATATTTAATTTATGATCTATTTGATCTACTTGTTTTGATATTGTATGTAATATTTGACTTTGATAGTTATTTTGTTGATAAATAGATTTAATATCTTGTAATAAGACGGGTTCTTTATCGTCTTTATTTGCACCAGTTTTAAATGGTGTAGCTATAATTTGTCTATTTGGTGTATTTATTTTTAAATCTTTTAACCGGGGATGTATTGATTTAGTTTTAGATCCATCTACTTGTTCCCATAATTGTCCTAAAGATGAGTTTGTATTAATTGTTTTAAACGGGTAATCTATGTTATACGCTATTGAATATGTTTCAAACCATATAAAAAATGGAATGTCTATTTCTTTTAATAGCATACAATTATACCATTTTTCTCTATATTCTATTGTTTGTTTTTTAGAAAACGTATTGAAATACCAGTTTCTCTTATCATTATTTTCTTTTGAATAGAAATCTTCTTTGATATATTGTTTATTGATTGCATATTCTTTTGTAATTACATTAATAGATTTAAAATCTGAATGCGTAGGAGATGTCGTATATAGGTCGTTATTTGGTTCAGCAATAGGTGCTTTAAATTTAATGTCTTGATTTTGATTGACACTTTCAACTTCTGAGTCCGTACTCGATTTTTTAGATCGAAACTCAGAACAAGAAGGCCGGGAATAATACGAACTTATTCTTGGAGGTGCTGGTTCTCTAAATGAACCAAATTGTAATATTATTTTTCCGTCTCTTTGTTCAATTATTCTTGAAATATTTCTTTGTTCAAAATTCCTTATTGGTTGAGTAATCTCAATTTTCCATTGATCTGGAATGGTTATTTCATCCCATTTTAATTGTTTAGGTGCATAGGTAGCACTTGGAATGTCTTTACTGTTAACTGCTAATATGGTAGTTTCTCCTTTATTATCTTGTAATAGACATCTTGGGTTAAATTCAGAGGTTGATTGCTTAAAATAGATTCTATATAGCAATAGATATCCGTGTCTATTATTTTCAAATTTAATTTCAGGTAAGTGAACATTTAATACCAGCGTATTTAGTATCGTTGGATCATGTAAACTTACTTGAAAATTAGGGGCGCAATTGAAGTAAATTGCTCCGTTGCATAAGTTTGATTGAACTGCTCCAAGGAGCGAATCTTCAAATTTTAATAAAGTTTTATCTCTTAATAGCATAAGTATTGGTGAATCAATACCATTCCTTGATAAGGGTTTGATTGCTATTTGAACTAGTCCAAAATGGAGATAATTAAATCCTTTTTGTTTATATTTATCAAGGGCGATTGAGGATAATAATTTGATTTCTTCGAATTCATTTTGTAAAGATAAGGTCTGTTCATGTTCTTTTATTGCATAAGCTGTTCTGAAATCAAAAGTTCCAATTTGATAAATATTTTCTGGGTTTACATGTGGTAGTTTATTTTTTGATAATTCATGATTAAAGTTTGTTATTTTTGTCATAATCTCTCTTGAGTTAATTGTTGTATGAGATGTAGATGCAGCATATTTTGGTTTGAAAAGCTTTCTAAATGAGGACGCCATGACTTAAATTTTACTTAAACACATACTTAGAGAGAGACTTACCAATTCTATGTTGACACAACTGGGGCTTGCCAACGGTCTTACTGCCTTTAGGACTTGCGGCCTGGAACACCTCAGCAACAGTGGCTCGATAGAAGGGTGAGGATCTGGCTAGGAGAGTTTAGGTTGATTTGAGTGGTGGTGCCTTTGTTTTAGGAAACGTTTCAAATGAAAATTTGTGCAAAAACTTTAAAACGCTTTGGCTCTGATACCATAAAAAAAAAAAATTTTTTGCTTAATAAAACCGAGATACTATCGACGAATGAGGGTACAAATACTGAGAAGTGCAACCACACAATAAGTCGAAGGTGCCAATATTGTCCGAAGACTCAGGGTTCTCGTTGTCCGTACTAGATTTACTTACTAGCGTAGACGTGGTTTTGAAAAAGTAATTTTTATTAAAACTTTGATTACAAGAGCTAAGTAAGAGATTACAAAGAGTAGAAAGATTTGTAGAGAGAAAGTTGTAGAAATAAACTTGCTTCCTCTGATGGTAGAGTAGAGTATTTATAGGGGAAGTTGGGTGCATGCTTATGTCATTGCTTGCGTCGAGTGTTGTTACGTGTCGTCCTGTAGTGGTGCCGACATTTTGCTTACGTCATTGCTTACGTTTTGAGTGCTTGCTGTGTGTATAAGTGGGTCCCATATGTCGGAGGTGGGTCCCATTTTCTTGGTGTTGCGATCTTGACTTCTTAGATACATAGTCTTTTCATACAGCTATACTCTGTAGATTATTAGTTTCGTCGGGATATTACAAGTAGTAAATAAGGTACATAAGATACAGAGTCTACTAGAATATACATTGATTAACTTATCTGGATGTCTATACATCCAACATGCTTTTGAGCAAAGCATCAGCTATAAACGGATTTGATTATTCTTTACCGAGAGCCGTTTGCTTCGGAATAGCCTTAACTTTGATATTGCTATCAGGTGTTAAGATAACCTCATTATTAGGTTTTTTTTTTTTTTTTTTTTTTTTTTTTTTTGAAAAAGTAATTTTTCAAGAATAATTGAACAAAGAGACGGAAAAATAATATTACAATTTGGTTCATTTAGAGAACCAGCACCTCCAAGAATAAGTTCGTATTATTCCCGGCCTTCTTGTTCTGAGTTTCGATCTAAAAAATCGAGTACGGACTCAGAAGTTGAAAGTGTCAATCAAAATCAAGACATTAAATTTAAAGCACCTATTGCTGAACCAAATAACGACCTATATACGACATCTCCTACGCATTCAGATTTTAAATCTATTAATGTAATTACAAAAGAATATGCAATCAATAAACAATATATCAAAGAAGATTTCTATTCAAAAGAAAATAATGATAAGAGAAACTGGTATTTCAATACGTTTTCTAAAAAACAAACAATAGAATATAGAGAAAAATGGTATAATTGTATGCTATTAAAAGAAATAGACATTCCATTTTTTATATGGTTTGAAACATATTCAATAGCGTATAACATAGATTACCCGTTTAAAACAATTAATACAAACTCATCTTTAGGACAATTATGGGAACAAGTAGATGGATCTAAAACTAAATCAATACATCCCCCGTTAAAAGATTTAAAAATAAATACACCAAATAGACAAATTATAGCTACACCATTTAAAACTGGTGCAAATAAAGACGATAAAGAACCCGTCTTATTACAAGATATTAAATCTATTTATCAACAAAATAACTATCAAAGTCAAATATTACATACAATATCAAAACAAGTAGATCAAATAGATCATAAATTAAATATGAATGAATATAATAAATTAGAACAAAGTATGCAACATCCTTTTTCATCTACATCTACACCTATATTTAAACCTATAAATAGACAAGTAATATTTCCTGAAAATGAAATATTAAAATCAATCGCATCTAGATTAGCAAATTTAGACAAGGGTAAAGGAATCAACAATATTGATGAAAACGATAATGAATCAATTCAATCCTCTACTCAATCTGATAATGATGATCAAGAAATAAATCGTATAAGAAATAAAATAAGATCAAATAAACCCTATTATAAAAGACATACTCCACCCGATTTACTATATGAAGAACAATCTAATCAAAATAGAAATGTATATACTGGAGACGGTATATATGAATGGAATATAGATGGCAAATCGGAATACCAAATTATGTCTGTATTACAGGAAATGGGTATGGCTTCCATATCCTATAAAGCTAGAGGTAATTCTGATAAACAAGCATGTGTATTACTAATAACTGGTTTTACTGGAGCTTTAAAATATTGGTGGGATAACTCACTAGACACACCTACTCAAGATTCAATAATTAATCACGTAGAAATAAAAAAGGTAGAAGATGATGATGGGTTTATTGAAGATATAGAACATCAAAATGCAGTAGAAGTCTTAATTTATACAATAACTATGCATTTTGTCGGAAATCCCAATGAGGAATCCGAAAGCAAGAAAATAATTTTAACCAATTTAAGATGTCCAACTTTAGGCGATTTTAAATGGTATAAAGATATTTTTGTCACAAATATATTTCAAAGAAAAGATTGTAATCAACCTTTTTGGAAAGAACGATTTATTTCAGGATTACCATCTTTTTTCGCTGAAAAAGTAATCAATAAATTAAAAGAATATTCTGGTGGACAACCTGTCCCTTGGAATACAATAACATATGGCCAATTATTCGCATTTGTTAAAAAAGAAGGATTAGCTTTATGTCAAGAACATAAAGATAAAAAACGAAATGATAAATTCAAATTTAAACAAACAATGGGTTCGTTTTGCGAACAATATGGATATTCAAGACTTAATCCACCATCAAGAATTAAACGATTAAAACACAGGCATAATAGGTCAAATAATATTAAGTATTATCAAAAACCAAAACATTACCAAAAACCTTTTAATAATAAAAATTCTTCAAACTATCCTAAACAAAAGAATTTTCAAAAGAAACCATTCAATAAATACAATAAATTTAAATCTACTAATAATCTAGTTTGCTGGAATTGCAAACGTCCTGGACATAGATCCACGGATTGCAAAATGAAGAAAAAAATAAACGAAATATTCCAAGATCAACCTGATATCCAAGAAAAATTAACAAAATTATTAATATCAGAATCTGAATTATCAGAAAATGAGTCTTCTAATAATAATTCAATAAATGAGATAGAAAACTTAAGTGATTCTTCTACTGAATCACAAGAAATTTCTGATAATTTATGTAATTGTAACGTAATCAACGTAATAACTAAAGACAATAATAAACAATTCTTATTAGACATTATAGACAAAATAAATGATCCTAATATTAAAAGGGAATATTTAACAAAATTAAAAGATATCATATATCAAGAAAATCAATTAGCTACTCCTCAACCATTTAGTCTAAATAAAATATTTGAAAAATATCCAACTCAAAGTTTATTTAAACAAGTAACAACTGGTGAATTGCAACATGAAGTTAAACAACTTAAAACTCAAATAAAAGATTTACAAATACTTGTTAATCAACAAGATTTAAAACAATTACAAATAGACGCCTCTATCTTTAATAGAGTCACCAAACCTTAATCAAGCATCTTCAAGCAATAAAAATTTAGAAGATAATGATACTCACTTAGAACAAAATGAAGAATATATAAACAACATTAATAAAATAAATTATCAAAAGTGGTACACTAAGATTACATTACATATAGGACATGATTTCAAAATTAATACAATAGCATTACTAGATTCTGGTGCAGACTATAACTGCATCCGAGAAGGTCTTATACCTACTAAATTTTATGAAAAAACCACTGAACGCCTTAGCGGCGCCAATGGAAGTAATTTAAAAGTAAAATATAAATTACCATGCGCAAAAATCTGTAATCAAGGATATTGTTTTAAAAACCAATTTATCCTAGTTAAAGATTTAACACAAGAAGTAATATTAGGAACACCATTCTTTACTCAAATTTATCCTTTTAAAGTATCCGAATATGGTATAACAACAAAAGTTGTAGGGACAAAAATGTTATTCAAATTTTTGTTACCTATAAAAACCAAAGAAATATTAGAACTCCAACAAAATACAATACAAAAAACAATTAACTTAATAAATGGAAAACATAAACATATTCAATATTTACAGGATGAAATTTCTTACAAAAAAATAGATGAACAATTAAAATCTCCCTATATAATTAACAAAATAAAAACTATTGAAAACAAATTAATCGAACAAGTATGTTCTGATCTACCCAATGCATTTTGGGAACGAAAACAACATACGGTTAGTCTACCTTATATAAAAGATTTTAATGAGAAACTTATACCAACTAAAGCAAGACCTATTCAAATGAATAAAGCATTGCTAGAACAATGTCAAAAAAAAATACAAGATTTCATAAACAAAAAATTAATTCGACCATCCAAGTCACCTTGAGTTGTGCAGCATTTTATGTTAATAACGCATGAGAGAAGGAACGTGGAGTACCACGATTAGTTATAAATTACAAACCATTAAATGATGTATTACAATGGATTAGATATCCAATACCCAATAAAAGAGATCTATTAAAAAGATTATACAATGCAAAAATCTTTTCAAAATTCGATATGAAAAGCGGATTTTGGCAAATACAAATTAACGAAAAAGATAAATATAAAACAGCATTCACGGTACCTTTTGGACATTACGAATGGAATGTAATGCCATTTGGACTTAAAAATGCACCATCTGAATTCCAACATATTATGAATGATATATTCAATAATTCTTCACCATTCGCTATAGTCTATATTGACGATGTCTTAATATATTCAACGTCAATAGACCAACACTTTAGCCATTTAAACACATTTTTAAATATAGTAAAAAATAACGGATTAGTCTTATCAAAACAAAAAATGAATTTATTTCAAACAAAAATCAGATTCTTAGGACATAACATATATCAAGGAACTATGACACCCATATCAAGATCAATAGAATTTGCTGATAAATTCCCAGATGAACTAAGGGAAAAAACTCAATTACAAAGATTCCTAGGATGTCTGAACTATGTTTCAGATTTTCTACCTAATCTAAGAAAAACTATTCAACCATTATTTCAAAGACTACAAAAAAATCCTAAACCATGGACAAATCAACATACTAAGTTAGTACAGCAGGTTAAATTGCAAGTAAAAACCTTACCATGTCTGTCTATTCCAAATCCTGAAGCTAATATGATAGTTGAAACTGATGCTTCGGAAATAGGTTATGGAGGAATTCTGAAACAAAAACTATCAGAGTTTAGCCAAGAGTCTATAATACGTTTTCATTCTGGAGTCTGGATAGGACCCCAACAAACTTATTCAACAGTTAAAAAGGAAGTACTTTCCATAGTTAATTGTATTTCAAAATTTCAAGATGATTTAATCAACAAAAAATTCTTATTACGAGTTGACTGTAAGTCAGCAAAAGAAATATTACAAAAAGATGTTAAAAACCTGGTCTCTAAACAAATATTTGCCAGATGGCAAGCTACTCTATCTGTCTTTGATTTCGATATTCAATATATTAAAGGAGAAAATAATTCTTTGCCTGATTTTCTAACAAGAGAATATTTGCAGGGAAAAACAACAAATATTCAACAACAACCTATTCAAGATGACAGACCCTAAAAGCAAGAAACCGATGACCGCATCGGACTATATCAAAACCAACCCCACCTTCGAGGGTAAACCTCCGAGTAATCAAAATACTTTCTCGCTCTTTCAATTTCCTCCTCTTTCTTATGTAAATGCAGTAACCACCTTAAAAGGCCAAACCTCTTCTCAACCATCTTCTCCTATTCAAACCACTACCAAGTCAAATTACTTCCTCAAACCGCAAAAACAACATCTGTTAACTACCCATTATACAAAACTTGTTACCCTCAAAGAACTCCAAACATTTACCAACCGAGTCTTTTATACAGACGGACTTTACCCTACTGATAATGTACTCAAAAATAGAACCTTCTATGAGTATATTCTAGTAGACTCAGGTTCTGTTGAAATTACTCATCACCCTGCCAAAAACGATCCTAATCTCATATCCTATTCAACTTGTAAAATTCTTCGTATCCAAGCTATTCAAGAGCTTGGTTTCATTCATACCCATACTACCAAACCTTTCTCTACCCCCTGGCTACCATATTAATCGCTACTCTTACATTGATTATATCAATGCTTTTCCCCCTACCCTTTTACCTACGACCTTACGATCATTCCTGGTTTATTTCCTTTGATCGTAGCTGCCCAAAAACTATCCCTGGCTGGTTCTATGAATGGTGGCATTGGCTAGGCCCTACCAATGACATCTACCCAACCGATCTTCTCAAAACCGCTTACCCCTATTACCTCAAATATATTAATCAACAACCTGTTGGGTCATTCAACATTATTTCCTTCCATATTGACATGGGAATCCCGTGGATATGCTCATGGCATTTCAACATTGCTCTCTTTCTCCCAGGCATGCCATGTTCCTTACTCCGAGAATTCCGCATCAAATGGTGGGACAAGTTTAATCTTGACCGATATTCTCTCACCAATATCCAAAAATTCTTCCAGATAAGCAAAGAAGTTCACACAGCTATAAAAGCTGTCTCTAAATCAATACCCCTCCTTAAACCAGATCAGCTTCTTGCATCCTCTTCTTCTAAACCCAAGCCATCTACTCAACCACCAAACAAACCATCTACTCAAGCATCGACTCGAAGTCCAACTCACTCATCCAGCTCTTCCAAATCCGCCTCTCGCCGCTCTGCTAAGCAAGCGAAGCTCCAAAAAATTATTGCCACAATAAGTCAACAGATGGAATCCTCCGATGATGAAGAGGACGATAACCAATCATTTGACACTATACAATCCGACGATCCATATGGTGGCCCCTTAGGCCAAGATCCATTTGATAGTATGTTAAAGCATGTTGCACTTCTCAGTATTTGTACCCTCATTCGTCGATAGTATCTCGGTTTAACTTATCTGGATGTCTATACATCAAACATTGATTAACTTATCTGGATGTCTATACATCCAACACGCTTTTGAGCAAAGCATCAGCTATAAACGGATTTGATTATTCTTTACCGAGAGCCGTTTGCTTCGGAATAGCCTTAACTTTGATATTGCTATCAGGTGTTAAGATAACCTTATTATTAGGTTTTTTTTTTTTTTTTTTTAAAAAAAAATCAAATGGATCTTGGCCTAAGGGGCCACCATATGGATCGTCGGATTGTATAGTGTCAAATGATTGGTTATCGTCCTCTTCATCATCGGAGGATTCCATCTGTTGACTTATTGTGGCAATAATTTTTTGGAGCTTGCTTTGCTTAGAGCGGGCGAAAGCGGATTTGGAAGAGCTGGATGAGTGAGTTGGACTTTGAGTCGATGCTTGAGTAGATGGTTTCTTTGGTGGTTGAGTAGATGGCCTGGGTTTAGAAGAAGAGGATGCAAGAAGCTGATCTGTTTTAAGGAGGGGTATTGATTTAGAGACAGCTTTTTATAGTCAGGTGAACTTCTTTGCTTATCTGGAAGAATTTTTGGATATTGGTGAGAGAATATCGGTCAAGATTAAACTTGTCCCACCATTTGATCGCGGAATTCTCGGAGTAAGGAACATGGCATGCCTGGGAGAAAGAGAGCAATGTTGAAATGCCATGAGCATATCCACGGGATTCCCATGTCAATATGGAAGGAAATAATGTTGAATGACCAACAGGTTGTTGATTAATATATTTGAGGTAATAGGGGTTAAGCGGTTTTGAGAAGATCGGTTGGGTAGATGTCATTGGTAGGGCCTAGCCAATGCCACCATTCATAGAACCAGCCAGGGATAGTTTTTTGGGCAGCTACGATCAAAGGAAATAAACCAGGAATGATCGTATAGACGAGGGTAAAAGGTTCGGGAAAAAGCATTGATATAATCAATGTAAGAGTAGCCCGTTAATATGGTAGCCAGGGTAGAGAAAGGTTTGGTAGTATGGGTGTGGAATGAAACCAAGCTCTTGAATAGCTTGGATACTGAAGAATTTTACAAGTTGAATAGGATATGAGATTAGGATCGTTATGTGTGGGTGATGAGTAATTTCAACAGAACCTTGAGTCTACTAGAATATACTCATAGAAGGTTCTATTTTTGAGTACATTATCAGTAGGGTAAAGTCCGTCTCATAAAGGACTCGGTTGGTAAATGTTTGGAGTTCTTTGAGGGTAACAGGTTTTGTATAATGGGTAGTTAACAGATGTTGTTTTTCGGTTTGAGGAAGTAATTTGACTTGGTAGTGGTTTGAATAGGAGAAGATGGTTGAGAAGAGGTTTGGCCTTTTAAGGTGGTTACTTGCATTTACATAAGAAAGAGGAGGAAATTGCAAGAGTTTAGAAAGTATTTTGATTACTCAGAGGTTTACCCTGAAGGTGGGGTTGGTTTTTGATATAGTCCGATGCGGTCATTCGGTTTCTTTTTAGGGTCTGTCATCTTGAATAGGTTGTTGTTGAATATTTGTTGTTTTTCCCTGCAAATATTCTCTTGTTAGAAAATCAGGCAAAGAATTATTTTCTCCTTTAATATATTGAATATCGAAATCAAAAGACAGATAGAATAGCTTGCCATCCGCAAATATTTGTTTAGAGACCAGGTTTTTAACATCTTTTGTAATATTTCTTTTGCTGACTTCATACCAACTCAGAATAAGAATTTTTTGTTGATTAAATCATCTTGAAATTTTGAAATACAATTAACTATGGAAAGTACTTCCTTTTTTAACTGTTGAATAACTTTGTTGGGGGTCCTATCCAGACTCCAGAATGAAAACGTATTATAGACTCTTGGCTAAACTCTGATAGTTTTTGTTTCAGAATTCCTCCATAACCTATTTCAAGCATCAGTTTCAACTATCATATTAGCTTCGGAGGATTTGGAATAAGCATGACATGGTAAGGTTTTTACTTGCAATTTAACCTGCTGTACTAACTTAGTATGTTGATTTGTCCATGGTTTAGGATTTTTTTGTAGTCTTTGAAATAATGGTTGAATAGTTTTTTCTTAGATTAGGTAGAAAATCTGAAACATAGTTCGTACATCCTAGGAATCTTTGTAATTGAGTTTTTTCCTTAGTTCATCCGGGAATTTATCAGCAAATTCTATTGATCTTGATATGGGTGTCATAGTTCCTTGATATATGTTATGTCCTAAGAATCTGATTTTTGTTTGAAATAAATTCATTTTTTGTTTTGATAAGACTAATCCGTTATTTTTTACTATATTTAAAAATGTGTTTAAATGGCTAAAGTGTTGGTCTATCGACGTTGAATATATTAAGACATCGTCAATATAGACTATAGCTTAATGGTGAAGAATTATTGAATATATCATTCATAATATGTTGGAATTCAGATGGTGCATTTTTAAGTCCAAATGGCATTACATTCCATTCGTAATGTCCAAAAGGTACCGTGAATGCTGTTTTATATTTATCTTTTTTAAATTTGTATTTGCCAAAATCCGCTTTTCATATCAAATTTTGAAAAGATTTTTGCATTGTATAATCTTTTTAATAGATCTCTTTTATTGGGTATTGGATATCTAAGCCATTGTAATACATCATTTAATGGGTTGTAATTTGTAACTAATCTTGGTACTCCACGTTCCTTTTCTCGTCGCTATTAACATAAAATGCTGCACAACTCCAAGGTGACTTGGATGGTCGAATTAATTTTTTGTTTAATAAATCTTGTATTTCTTTTTGACATTGTTCTAGCAATGCTTTATTCATTTGAATAGGTCTTGCTTTAGTTGGTATAAGTTTCTCATTAAAATATTTTATATAAGGTAGACTAACCGTATGTTGTTTTCGTTCCCAATATGCATTGGGTAGATCAGAACATACTTGTTCGATTAATTTGTTTTCAATAGTTTTTATTTTGTTAATTATATAGGGAGATTTTAATTGTTCATCTATTTTTTTGTAAGAAATTTCATCCTGTAAATATTGAATATGTTTATGTTTTCCATTTATTAAGTTAATTGTTTTTTGTATTGTATTTTGTTGGAGTTCTAATATTTCTTTGGTTTTTATAGGTAACAAAAATTCGAATAACATTTTTGTCCCTACAACTTTTGTTGTTATACCATATTCGGATACTTTAAAAGGATAAATTTGAGTAAAGAATGGTGTTCCTAATATTAATTCTTGTGTTAAATCTTTAACTAGGATAAATTGGTTTTTAAAACAATATCCTTGATTACAGATTTTTGCGCATGGTAATTTATATTTTACTTTTAAATTACTTCCATTGGCGCCTCATAGGCCTCAGTGGTTTTTTTCATAAAATTTAGTAGGTATAAGACCTTCTCGGATGCAGTTATAGTCTGCACCAGAATCTAGTAATGCTATTGTATTAATTTTGAAATCATGTCCTATATGTAATGTAATCTTAGTGTACCACTTTTGATAATTTATTTTATTAATGTTGTTTATATATTCTTCATTTTGTTCTAAGTGAGTATCATTATCTTCTAAATTTTTATTGCTTGAAGATGCTTGATTAAGGTTTGGTGACTCTATTAAAGATAGATGCGCCGCCTATTTGTAATTGTTTTAAATCTTGTTGATTAACAAGTATTTGTAAATCTTTTATTTGAGTTTTAAGTTGTTTAACTTCATGTTGCAATTCACCAGTTGTTACTTGTTTAAATAAACTTTGAGTTGGATATTTTTCAAATATTTTATTTAGACTAAATGGTTGAGGAGTAGCTAATTGATTTTCTTGATATATGATATCTTTTAATTTTGTTAAATATTCCCTTTTAATATTAGGATCATTTATTTTGTCTATAATGTCTAATAAGAATTGTTTATTATTGTCTTTAGTTATTACGTTGATTACGTTACAATTACATAAATTATCAGAAATTTCTTGTGATTCAAATAGAAGAATCACTTAAGTTTTCTATCTCATTTATTGAATTATTATTAGAAGACTCATTTTCTGATAATTCAGATTCTGATATTAATAATTTTGTTAATTTTTCTTGGATATCAGGTTGATCTTGGAATATTTCGTTTATTTTTTTCTTCATTTTGCAATCCGTGGATCTATGTCCAGGATGTTTGCAATTCCAGCAAACTAGATTATTAGTAGATTTAAATTTATTGTATTTATTGAATGGTTTCTTTTTGAAAATTCTTTTTGTTTAGGATAGTTTGAAGAATTTTTATTATTAAAAGGTTTTTGGTAATGTTTTTGTTTTTGATAATACTTAATATTATTTGACCTATTATGCCTGTGTTTTAATCGTTTAATTCTTGATGGTGGATTAAGTCTTGAATATCCATATTGTTCGCAAAACGAACCCATTGTTTGTTTAAATTGGAATTTATCATTTCGCTTTTTTATCTTTATGTTCTTGACATAAAGCTAATCCTTCTTTTTTAACAAATGCAAATAATTGGCCATATGTTATTGTATTCCAAGGGACAGGGTGTCCACCAGAATATGCTTTTAATTTATTGATTACTTTTTCAGCCGAAAAAAAGATGGTAATCTTGAAATAAATCGTTCTTTCCAAAAAGGTTGATTACAATCTTTTCTTTGAAATATATTTGTGACAAAAATATCTTTATACCATTTAAAATCGCCTAAAGTTGGACATCTTAAATTGGTTAAAATTATTTTCTTGCTTTCGGATTCCTCATTGGGATTTCCGACAAAATGCATAGTTATTGTATAAATTAAGACTTCTACTGCATTTTGATGTTCTATATCTTCAATAAACCCATCATCATCTTCTACCTTTTTTATTTCTACGTGATTAATTATTGAATCTTGAGTAGGTGTGTCTAGTGAGTTATCCCACCAATATTTTAAAGCTCCAGTAACCCCAGTTATCAGTAATACCCATGCTTGTTTATCAGAACTACCTCTTAGCTTTATAGGATATGGAAGCCATACCCATTTCTCTGTAATACAGACATAATTTGGTATTCTGATCTGCCATCTATATTCCATTCATATATACCGTCTCCAGTATATACATTTCTATTTTGATTAGATTGTTCTTCATATAGTAAATCGGGTGGAGTATGTCGTTTAGAATAGAGTGTATTGGATCTTATTTTATTTGTTATGATTTATTTCTTGATCATCATTATCAGATTGAGTAGAGGATTGAATTGATTCATTATCGTTTTCATCAATATTGTTGATTCCTTTACCCTTGTCTAAATTTGCTAATCTAGATGCGATTGATTTTAATATTTCATTTTCAGGAAATATTACTTGTCTATTTATAGGTTTAAATATAGGTGTAGATGTAGATGAAAAAGGATGTTGCATACTTTGTTCTAATTTATTATATTCATTCATATTTAATTTATGATCTATTTGATCTACTTGTTTTGATATTGTATGTAATATTTGACTTTGATAGTTATTTTGTTGATAAATAGATTTAATATCTTGTAATAAAGGGGGTTCTTTTTATCGCCTTTTATTTGCACCAGTTTTAAATGGTGTAGCTATAATTTGTCTATTTGGTGTATTTATTTTTAAATCTTTTAACCGGGGATGTATTGATTTAGTTTTAGATCCATCTACTTGTTCCCATAATTGTCCTAAAGATGAGTTTGTATTAATTGTTTTAAACGGGTAATCTATGTTATACGCTATTGAATATGTTTCAAACCATATAAAAAATGGAATGTCTATTTCTTTTTAATAGCATACAATTATACCATTTTTCTCTATATTCTATTGTTTGTTTTTTTGTCACCGTATTGAACTACCAGTTTCTCTTATCTTTTTTTTCTTTTGAATAGAAATCTTCTTTGATATATTGTTTATTGATTGCAGAGTCTTTTGTAATTACATTAATAGATTTAAAATCTGAATGCGAGGAGATGTCGTATATAGGTCGTTATTTGGTTCAGCAATAGGTGCTTTTAAATTTAATGTCTTGATTTTGATTGACACTTTCAACTTCTGAGTCCGTATGACGATTTTTTTAGATCGAAACTCAGGACAAGAAGGCGGAATACGAATCTTATTCTTGTGCTGGTTCTCTAAATGAACCAAATTGTAATATTATTTTTCCGTCTCTTTGTTCAATTATTCTTGAAATATTTCTTTGTTCAAAATTCCTTATTGGTTGAGTAATCTCAATTTTCCATTGATCTGGAATGGTAATTTCATCCCATTTTAATTGTTTAGGTGCATGGGTAGCTCTTGAATGTCTTTTATTGTTAACTGCTAATATGGTAGTTTCTCCTTTATTATCTTGTAATAGACATCTTGGGTTAAATTCAGAGGTGATGATTGCTTAAAATAGATTCTATATAGCAATAGATATCCGTGTCTATTATTTTCAAATTTAATTTCAGGTAAGGAACATTTAATACCAGCGTATTTAGTATCGTTGGGATCATGTAAACTTACTTGAAAATTAGGGCTAATTGAAGTAAATTGCTCCGCTGCATATAAGTTTGATTGAACTGCTCCAAGGAGCGAATCTTCAAATTTTAATAAAGTTTTATCTCTTAATAGCATAAGTATTGGTGAATCAATACCATTCCTTGATAAGGGTTTGATTGCTATTTGAACTAGTCCAAAATGGAGATAATTAAATCCTTTTTGTTTATATTTATCAAGGGCGTATTGAGGATAATAATTTGATTTCTTCAATTCATTTTGTAAAGATAAGGTCTGTTCATGTTCTTTTATTGCATAAGCTGTTCTGAAATCAAAAGTTCCAATTTGATAAATATTTTCTGGGTTTACATGTGGTAGTTTATTTTTTGATAATTCATGATTAAAGTTTGTTATTTTGTCATAA